>PVJH01016466.1:35334-50747 GCA_004026705.1 Nesogale talazaci
GTTCTCATGTGTTATCTCCTCACACTGATTTTGGCTGAGCCCCGGTGTCCTAGTGGTTGTGCGCGGGACTGCGGCCCACTGGGACGGAGGTTCAATTCCAGCAGTGGGGCTGGGCCTCCTACTCCCACCACCGGAGAGCAGTGATGCCCCCCCCCAAAAAAAATCGTTATATATTTAGGTGAAATTCGAGTGCACCATTATTAACTCCTAACCAAAGGACTTTCCCCAATGTAGGTCTAGTAAGAAGGTGGGAAGATCCTGATAATTATACATGATAATGGGTTTTTTTTGGGGGGGGGGGACATCACCACCCTCTGGTGGTCGTGGGAGCTACCCAGCAATGCTCCTGGATTTGAACCGCCACGCCCACGGGCTGCAGTCCTGCACTCAACCACTTAAGCTACCGGGGTTCAACCCGATTATGGGTTTTTATTTTAGTATATGTGCTGCCAAATCAAGCACAACAATGGGTTTTTATTAAGGGAAGCAACTTGCCTTTCAGCTCAAGTAGCACACATTTCTTTTATATGATTCCTATCTCTCTTGAAAGGCCTTCACCAAAGTTTTGTCTAACATAATTTTCTGTGATAGCATTCTGTTGGAATCTGTACTAGCCATTATAGTAGGCACTAGCCACCCCATGACTACTGAAGGAGTTTAAGTCTGCTTAATTCAATTGAATGTCCAAACTTTAACTTAAGTTTAAATACTCACTTATTCTTAGTGACTTCTGAGACAATGCAACTTTTTAAGATTTATATAAAAACACCATCATTGTATATAAAACAAACTTGAATGGGGAGGAGAGAGGGAGCGGGAACCTTTGCCATCCAGTGGATTCTGATACAGAGTAATCCTATAAAGAGTTTCTGAGGCTATAAATTTTTCCCAGCACCCAGCCTCACAACTGAGATTACACTGACTTTTTGGTTTTGTTCTTTAAAGTACAACTGTTAAATAGGCCCTGCTCCTCTACAAAAGACTTCCTTTTCCACTTTGAGGAGGCAAAGTTCACTAGGCTATAACCAGTTACTCTGCCTTTGTTCCAAATGAATTCGTGCTGTCTCAGGGGAAAAAATGGAAATGTAAAATGCTAGTATTTGCTAGTCTCAGAATATTCACATGCTTAATTTAATACACACACACACACACACACACACACACACACACACGGACATTGGTCCCAATCTGACTACAGCATTCTAATCAACTTTGAGATAGCATTCCTTACTAAAGCTTTTGCCTAGAAGTAAATGAATTAAAGATGACAAAATAATTTCTGGAAATGATGACATTAATAATTCCCTAGGTCAGTTAGTTGCTTGAATCATTCCAGTGGTTTCTCACCAAGACAGGTAAATTCCAAAACCCAAAATCCTTAAAAAGGCCTACAAGGCCTTGGATGCCAGCCTTCCAACTTCATTCAGACTTCAGCCATACAGTGTCATTCTTTATGACTTAAGGGTAAACTTCATGCATTCTGTTCCCTCCTTAACCAACTTAAGCACTTCTTTAACTCCTAACTTAATTAAGTATTTCTTCCTGAGAACTCTTCCCTCCTCCCTCCATACCCTATACAACAAGATCTCATGTTGTTGTGAGGTACCACCAAGTGGGTTCCAACCCAGAGCAACCTTCTGAACAGCAGAAAGAATGCTCCATCCTGAAGCTAACAGTTGCAGCCATGGCACCAACCCATCTCATTTGAGGGCCCCTTGCTCTCCTTTGCTGCCCCGCTACCTGACCAAATAAAGTTGTCCTTCTTCAGGGACTAGTCTCCCTGACAATATGTCCAAAATACGTGAGACAAGTCTCACCATCCTTGCCTCTCAGGAACACTCCGGCAATACTTCTTCCAAGACAGATCAACTTGTCCTTTTAGCAATTCATGGTACTTTCAATATTCTTCTCTACCATCACAATTCCAATGCACTGATTCTTTTTCAGTCTTCTTTGTGTCCAACTTTCACATGCTTATGCGGTAACCATGAAAATACCAGGGCCTGGGTCAGGTGCACCATAATACTCAAGGTAAAATCCACAACAATGAGGCTTTTTGTAGCAAATTTATCCTTGCTTTTCAATACTCGAAAGAGGTCTTCTGCAGATTTACCTAATAGAACTCATCTTTTGACTCCATAATTAAATTTCTTCCCATATTCTTCCCACTTACTATTTGTTCTAAGTCTAGCTTATTCAATAGTAGTAAGGTTCATGAAAGCAGGGATGAGTTCTTAGTTCACCAGTGTATCTTCAGCACATGGCACTCTATTTCTGGCACTCAGTAAATATTTTTTGAATAAATGGATTACTTATTTCCCTAATTTTTAGCAATGACAAAAAGTAATCCAGGACAGATAAATCCCTCAGGTCCGAAAATGACAGCCGCCATACCAGGAGGGTATGGAGAAGATGGGGAGAAAAAGGGGAAGTAGATCACAATGATCTACATATTACCCCCTCCCAGGGAACAGATGACAGAAATGTGGGTGAAGGGAAACATTGGTTGGTATAAAACATGAGGATAAAAATTTATAAATTATCAAGGGCTCGGGGGCTGAGCCCCGGTGGCGTAGTGATTGTGCGTGGGACTACAGCCCACTGGGATGGAGGTTTAATTCCAGCAGCGGCTCCACAGGACCAAAGGCTGGGCGCCTTCTACTCCCACCATCAGAGGGCAATGATGCCCCCCCAAAAAACAAAAAACAAAACAAACAAAAAAAATTATCAAGGGTTCATGAGGGAAGGAAGATTGGCTGACTAGGGTGGGGAAAAATGAGAAGCTGATACCAAGGGCTCAAGTAGAAAGAAAATGTTTTGAAAATGATGACAGCTACAGATGTACAAATGTGTTTGACACAATAACAAATAGTATAATCCCCAAAACTGAACTCACTGCCATAGTCTATTCTGACTCACAGAAACCCTACACTAGGAACTTTTTTTTCCCAATGAAAAGGTACAGCACACCAGGAATGAAAACATTATTTCCAAAAAAGAACACAACAATGCTTTCCTTGCAATAGTTCAAAACGGTCCAGACTGGATGACCACAGTATGCTATCATCTAAGTAATCAAATAATGCTCATAAGTAAAAGGAATCAATCAGTGCCACATGCAACACAATCATACGGACTTATCTAAAATGCATTGTGATCAATGAAAGATGTCATACAAAAGAATTTGTACCATACGATACATTTACATAAATTTCTACAAAATGCAAAATAATGTAAACCAGCTGCTCGATGGCCTGGTACTTGTGGGAGGGACAGACAGACTGCAAAGGAGTACAAAGAAGCTTTTAGGGCTGATGAAAATATTCTGCATGCTACTTGAGGGAGATGAGGGGTGTTCTCACAGACAATACAATTATCAAACTTCAAATTATCCAGTTTAAGTCGTATTTATACCTCAGATAATTTTATATTTTAAAAAACTGAGTACTGCATATAGATGAACAGACCAGGACAATATAGCTGTCAACAAAATGTTACCCTCTCCCATATTGTTCATCTTTAAGCCAACTGGTGCAGCCTGGTGTCAATCCATTTTGGCCCCTCTCACAAGAATTTGTTTTAAGACTTTTACTGCCACAACCCAAGAGTCACATAACACACATCTTTCAGTAGTAATATGTTTATCTATACTGGAGAAGGCTTAAATGCCTTTATCTTTATATGGAATGTAGTTTGGGGACTTATTCTGGGTATGCTTGTGTGTTTGGCTTCTGTTTATCTAAATGTCAAAATGAACTATCTAAAATAAATAACATGGAAACCTTGCAGTAATGGGGCAAAGAACTGAATGACCAAACATTAGTATCCATTTCCAAAAATACAAACTTTGCAGGACAAATAAAAATGAATTTCAGAATACCACTACAATTCGGACATAAAATAGTGTGTTTTAGTCTACACTAGAAATGACCCGATAAAAGCTGGAATAAACAAATTTCTAAAGTCAATGAAATCAAATAAATAAGCTTATTACTTTTACAATGTTACTAGTATAAATTCTATTGTAAAGCAAAAAATATCTTCAAAATTGAAAACACTTTTCAAAAAATTAGTTATCCCTTAATTTACATACATTTGTATCTAGTTCAGTGGTTTTCAACCTTCCTAATGCTGCGACCCTTTAATACAATTCCTCATGTTGTGGTGACCACCAACCATAAAATTATTTTGTTGTTATCTCCAAACTGTAATTTTGCTACTGTCATGAATCAAGCAACACCTGTGAAAGGGTTGTTGGTCTCCAAAGGGGTCGCAACCCACAGGTTGATAACTGCTGATCTAGTTTGTAAGAGATTCAACTGTCATTCTGCCAAGTATTTCTTTAACTTCCAAGATTGAGCAGGATAGGAAGATCAAAATTATATAAGGCAGCACTTGAGATCATTCCCTGATGCTATGTCAGTCCCTGGGACTACCTTAGGCTTGGTGATTTATTAGCACATCACCTGCATTTTCAGCAAGTAAAGTTTTGTCACCTGCATATCACAGGTAAAAAGATACAACCTTGTATCCAGGTAGACTAGAAAAACAAATCCAGGAACACTCACATATGTATAGAAAAAATTATCTATATAAAGAGTAATTATATAGTGAGAAAACATTCTAGCCCAGTTCAGATCAAGTCCTTAAGTCTGATATTAGCCCTCTTGTCCCAGTACCAGTCTATAAATTTCTCTTCAGACTCACACAACACATGCAATGACACTGAATGCAGGAAGGTCACAGGCCAGGAGGTGTAAAGTATTGTGGATCCAGTGGCAGTGGAAGCATCTCAGCACTAGCGTGGTTCTCCATGTAGTTCCTCTAGCTCCACGGCTCTGGCTACATCAGTGGAGCGCCATGTGACTTGTCAACAGAAATGTGTCGCAGAGCATGTATCTGGCCTCCAGGGAGCTATTTATCTCCTTCGTGCCTCCATATAAATTCATCAAGCTGTGACAAGATTGACAGGCTAGACCCCACCCTTTCACAAGGTGACAGGCTATACCCTACCACATACCTTTTCCAATTATGTAACTACCACACACCTTTTCCAATTTTGAACCACACAGTGTTCTCTTGTTCAATTCAATCAACCCTATAAGGCCCCACATGAGCACTACTGTGTGCTAGAATTTCCATTCTTTCTATTATTCATAGTGTTATAATCCACAAAGTTAAATGTGTGTATATAGTCAATGCGGGTAATACCTTTGTTATTCTCTGCTTTTAGCCGAGGTTCATCTGACACAAGCAATTATATCCCTTGTTCTATATTATCCAAACCCAGCTTGAACTTCTGGCAGTATCTTTTCAGTGTAAAGCTATAGTCAGTTTTTCAGAGTCTTCAGTAAGGTTTTTCTAATATATTATTTGAATGTTTGATAGTTATTTGTATCGTCTGATAATATACTTAAACATTACACTGGATCGCTATTCTTGGAAATGAATTAATATGATTCCTTTCCAGTCTCAGGTTGGCCAAGTAGTTGTCTTCCAAATTTCTTAACACAGATAAATGAAAGATGAGTCTCAGTATTGCACCTATCTGTTGAAGCATCTAAATTGACATTCCATCAATTCCTGGAGGCTGATTTTCACCACTTTACACTATGTTGGTTTACAAAAGGTTTCATAGAAATTCTTTACTTTCAGGTAGTGGGGAAACGTTTTCCTTCACCTTTGTTTTTGTTTATTTTTGAGTTTTCATTATTATTGCCTATTGTTATCAATATCCCTAAAAATCTGATTATCCTTTAGGGGTGGCAAAGTACCAAAGGTACTTGCAACTGTCTGTTCTGTGGGGATTTGTTGTATTTCAATAAACCTATTATAAAAAAGAATACCATATGTGCATGTGGATCAAGACAAATATTTTAGTTAAATAATATAAACAAGATTAAAAAGGTTCATGAGAAAATGGGATAAAAAGATGATATAATTATCCCATACACTTTTTGAAGACCCTTCATATAATAAGTTAAAATGTATCTGCAAAAACTAAAAATATAAGAAAAAGTGTAAGTAATTAGGATGAAATTCCTGAAAGGGAGTAAGTTTAATGGTTTAGAAGGAAGCACGAAAAGGGATGCTAATTGACTGAAAAGAATTTTTCCATTTGTAGGATATAAAAATAGAATGGGTATAACAAGCTGTGCGAAGCACAATACCTACTGCAACTACAAGACAAAATATTTTTTAAAGTCTAGTAAAGAATTCTATAATCATATTTCTTAAAACCTGCCAACTTTAAACAAAGTCAATTCAGGGGGAGGTTGCATCCAATACAAATAGAAAAAATGTTTAAGAAGAATATATTTTCTAGGAACAAGTTTGTATATAAGTTAAAATAGTAACATATTAGTTGGAAAGAACGCGAAAACAATTTTTCCATTAAAAAAGAGAAACACCCAACATTTAACATCCCTGACAAATTACATTCGTAAAGGAGCATAGCATCACTAATTTAAAAGGAAATGCTGCATACAATGTTGCAGGGCACCAAACTAGAAGCAAATGAGATGTCTTTCTCAAGATAAAGTTGATTTTTCATAAAAATGGTTAGTTTATCAGTGACATGTCATGTTATAAGTTATCCTAGAAAAGTGGAAGAAATCCATCTTTAAGTCATGATTTAGGGCACGTATAAGTGAAACATGTGCAACATTCTGGTATTTTCTTTTTTGCTGTAGTGGTGGTTGTGGCAGTCCAGAGATTCAAAAATACTAATGTGAAAACTGAGTAGACATAAACCACAGTGGGTAAATGTTATAGTCCTCTGCATAAGAAAAACAGGTGTAATTATGGACCTCTGATTGTTCCCAAGCCAATGGATAAGTTCATTGTAAACTGTCTTACAGTTACCCTCTTTTGTTATAGCTGTATTTTGGTCAAATCAAAACTGACTTCTATAACTTTGCTCAATACTAAAGAACTTTATGCGACGGGTGGGGAAGTGATCTTCTATTCCTTTAAACATATGTATACATAGAGTGCATATGTCTCCAGATACACACACATAATACATAACACATATTTCTTAGAACCAATACTTTTTTCTATTAATTTGTATCTATCTGCTGTCTTACAATCTTAGCTATGAAACTCTGTAGCCAACTCTGCAAATATTCTTATAAATGAGTGCAAACCAATATTCACTTAGGAAACACACTCAGTTGTAAATAACTTCCTAGCTACATTCTTTCTACTAATTTGTATCACGTTCTCTCTATTCCAGTATTTTTTTTCCAGGGGTTGGTCGTGGATAGAAAATTTCAGTATTTGCTAATATTCTTTTATCCCTTTTAACAGAAGGGAACAGTGTGTGAAGAGAATCCACTGGTCAACATCAACAACTGAAAATGTCAAGACACTTCCTTTAGGCTCAGCCCTAAGACCTAGACTTAAAATCCTCAGTACTTAAGATAATGGCCTTAAGGAACTGATTAGCAAGGACAATGTTACCACATCTTTGATCTTCCTTGCCACACTTGCTTACTATCCTTTACTGGCACAATCACTATAATTAAAGAGACTCTGCCTTTTATGTACTGAGCCTTAGTCTTCATCTTAGTGTTACCATAACAGAAACGCTACAAATGGGTGGCTATAAAGAACCAAAATTTATTTTTTCACAGTATCAGAGGCGGAAAGTTCAGTCTCAGTCGTGTTAATTGCTTTTGTGGACTCTCACACCTGGTTTCTGTTGAGTACTGGCGACTTTTGGTACTCTTTTATTTGGACAGGGTCCTCACATGGTGTCTTTCATTCCCAGTGTGCGTGTTTATTTTGCTCTTTTTATAAAGTAAATGTGATTGGCTTTAGGATCCACTCATCTATTAATGTGTGGCACATTAACTTAACAAAAGAAAAACTCCATTTCCAAACAGCATCACATACATTTCTGTGTGGGAAATACCCACAGTTTTTATCTTAAAGGAGACAATCTAGACATATGGCAGGAAACAAATAACTGATGTATCCCTCTTCACATTGTGACAAATCTGTCTTCCATCAAACCAACTACAATATTTCTTCAAGAATATAGCCCAAGCTTCTATTATTGTGTGCCACTAAGTCCACTGCAACTCATAACAACTAAATAGGATAGAGTAGACAAGTCCCATTCAGGTTCCTAAGCTATAATCTTTTTTTTTTTTGTAGGCCTCACTGCCCCCTGGTGGGACTAGGAGGCCCAGCCTTGCTCCTGGAGAGCTGCTGCTGGATTTGAACCAACCCAGTCGGTCGCAGTCCCGCACACAACCACTACATCACTGGGGCTCAGTCCCTAAACTGTAATCTTTACATCAACAGACCACCACGTCTTTTCTCAAATAGAGTGACTGGTGAATTTAAACCATTCTTTTGATTCATATCTGAATGCTTTAATCATTATGTTACCAGGACTCCTTCCAAAGCTTGCATACAATTAAAATCATTGCCATTTCCCAAAAGTTTTATTAAGCACAGGATATAACATTCACAAATTTGTCTAAGAAACAAGTAAGTGCGAAGCATCTGTTCAAGCTACAGAGTGCTAATCTAAAATACAAAAGAAGTGTTCATGAAGAAAACCACTACATGGTGCACCAGCTAACAGACAATGTGTGGGGCTTGGCTTGATAATGCTAAGTTCAGATTTCAGATGAAGAAAAGAAAAAGATTTCAGGTGAATTTAGAAATGGTAATAGCTTTTGGAAAGGACACCAATGTTATTCAAAAGTTGATAAATAATTCAGAGTGGTCTCCAATTCCAATGAACCTCTTCATCATCTTTAAGAATTACATGAGGGCTGAGCCCCGGTGGCGTAGTGGTTGTGCGCGGGACTGCAGCGTGGGACGGAGGTTCAATTCCAGCAGTGGGGCTGGGCCTCCTACTCCCACCACTGGAGAGCAGTGATGCCCCCCGCAAAAAAAAAAAATCAGAAATAACTTAACCCATGTATAAATTCATAATTTTACAGATTAGAAGTTGAGATTCACAGACGTTCAAGTCAATTGGCTAACGTTGCTGAAAAGTATATGCAAACAAAATGCAGACTTCTTTACAGATTCACGGACAGCAAAATACTCTGAAGGCAATCCTATGGTCTATTTTTATTATCTTCCAGAGAAAATAATTCTAGTATTCTAATGTATTTATCATATTCATATCATGGCAAAGACATCCTAGTTTGTACACAATGATAGAATAAAACCACTAAAACCTAAGCAAATGTGTTATACTGCCAACAAAGAAGTGTTGATGAATATCAACATTTTAGTTCCCATAGTCTTAATGCAGTAGTATATTTTGGCATATTGAAACCAAAATAATTGAAATTATCCCAATTATGAAGCTTCATAATTGGAAATTTATCTTAGTATACTCTTTAATCATGAGGATCCCAATTCTTTAGTTTTTAATTTAGCAATCATTAAATTCTTAAAATGTGGCTCAAACTGGTCACATTGCTAATATTATAAAGCGTTTTGAACACAAGAACATATTGTCTCTGTCAAAGAACCGATGAATTTGTCCAGTTGAGTAAAAAGAATGGATCAAATTAGGTCCTCAGTAAAATCAATAGCATTAGCCACTTATATGATTTAAACATATAGTATCAAATTTCAGTCCATAATGCAATTGAATTCCCATACCTCTTTCAATAATTCTTTTTTGTTTGTTTGTTTGTTTTTTGTGGGAGCATCACTGCTGTCTGGTGGTTGGAGTAGGAGGTCCAGCCCGACTGCTGGAATTGAACCTCTGCCCCAGTGGGCCGCAGTCCTGCGTACAACCACTATGCCACTGGGGCTCAGCCCTCAATAATTTTTTTTTGGGGGGCATCACTGCTCTCTGGTGGTGGGAGTAGGAGGCCCAGCCCCACTGCTGGAATCGAACCTCCGTCCCAGTGGGCTGCAGTCCCGCACACAACCACTACACCACCGGAGCTCAGCCCCTCAATAATTTTTTAAAACCCAGATACTTAGGCTGAGCCCCGGTAGCGTAGTGGTTGTGCGCGGGACTGCGGCCCACTGGGATGGAGGTTCAATTCCGGCTCCCAGGAGCAAAGGCTGGGCCTCCTACTCCCACCACCTGAGGGCAGTGATACCTAAAAAGAAAAAAAAAAAAAAACCCAGATACTCAAAGTCAGAAAAATAAGAAGTCAAAACAAGACCTGTAAGAGGCCCCAATAAAATGATGACATAAATGAATGAGTGAATAAAAAGAAACCAAACCACCTCTATTCTCGAGAAACACACACTAATGTCAATGATATCATGTACACAATGAACTATACATAAAAAAAATTTAAGAATTGTTTCAATAATTGAATACCTACTATCCTAGACACTATACCAGACACTAGAACCAAAAACCAGACTCAAATGCTATTGGGCCAATGCTGACTTACAGAGACTCTATAAAACAGAGTGACACTGCCTCTATGGACTTCCAAGACTGTTTACTCTGTAAAGGAATAAAAAGCCCTATCTTTCTCCTGCGGAGCAGCTGGTAGTTTTCGACTACTAATGTTACAGTTAGCAGCCAAGCATGTTTACTAGTTTTAAAAATGCTTATCATGAGTTTATGTGGAAGCAGGGGAATCTGCCCTCAAGGATTCCATTGTCTAAGAATGAGAGAAAGGAACTACCATATAGTATATGCTAAATGTGCTATACAGAATTTTAAAATACCATCCCATCTCTTTAGTGAATATAAAAGAATATTAAGAAACAACATTACAGAGATGTACAGCTGAATAACAATAGATAAGAACTCATAAGGCAAGCCAGGCTAGAAGGAAATTCCAAGCAAGGATGATATTATAAGCAAAAGCTTTGAGAGAACACATCAAGTTCCACTAACCATAAATAGTACAGTTTGCTGGAATGCGGGTATAGAGCGGAGTAGTAGGAAATGATGCTGAAAATGTAAGCAGGAACCAGATGATGGATGTGCCATGATAAGGAGTATGAACTTATTCTGTAGGCCACAGGGCACCACTGAGGAATGTTAAACAGGAGAGTAAAATGAACAGATTTGTATTTTAGAAAAGTACTCTGGCAGACTCTGAAAAAAAGATTGGAGAATGGAGAGAAGGGAGGCATTGTACTAGTATGAGAACTATTGCAATGATTCAGAGAAATGATGAAAGCACAAGAGGGAAGTAACAAGAAACTGAATATATTTATGATTAGCACAGGTCTAAAGTCAAAATAAAAAAATTCAACATATAACCTTGCACAAATTGGTTAACCTCTTTGAACTTTAGTTCCATCACTTCCCCCATCTGTAAACACACACACACACACACACACACACACACACACACACCCCTTTACAGGGTTACTGTGAACATTAAAGAAAATAATTTCTATTGCTATATATGTTGGAGTTATTTTGAGATGATGCTAGTGCCCTTCTCTAGGAAATAAAAACACTATTTTGGTGTTTAATTGGACGCTCTTGTGGGCAAAAACCCTGGAGTGAAGGAAGTAATCAATTATAGACAAAGGTTACCCTTCCAGGGGCTAAGCCCCGGTGGCGGAGTGGTTGTGCGCAGGACTGCAGCCCACTGGGTTGGAGGTTCAAATCCAGCAGCAAGGCTGGGCCTCTTACTCCCACCACTAGAAGGCAGTGAAGCCCCAAAAACCAAGAAAAAAAAAAGATCACCCTTCCATCTGTGATCAAGACAATAGGGTTTTAAAAAATAAGTGTCCACCCCAAGGACAATTATTCCTGTTCAGCGCAGCCAATGCACGCAGAGGATCATAGGGCTGGCCCCACTATGAGACAAGACATCCCTCACTGACCCATAATACTGTAAGACACAACACTGGAGGCACAGTATGGGAATTGTGCCCAATATGACCCCACCACACCAGGGCAAAATGCTAAGGGGCATGCAACTGAGCAGCAAAGAAAGCACAGCAATGAAGTCCCCAGGGAATACCAAAAATAGACTTTGAGATCAGGGTATGGCATCCCATCAGACTTAACTGGAAAAAGCTCCTAAAGGTCAACAAACAGACCTGAAACTATTTATAGACTTTCCTTTTATGTTGTTGTTATTTCTTTTCTTTTGTTGTTTTGCTCTGTCTTGAGTTTGTGCTTATTATTGTCTCAGCATGTTTATCTAGATAAGATAGGCAGGATAAACAATTCACATGATAAAACAATGGGAGGACTGGTTGGGGGGGGGGAACACAGGAGAGGGTGGAATGGTGGAGGGGGGTGGAAAGATGCTAACAAACCCAGGGACAAGAGAACAACAAGTGATCTAAAACCAATGATGAGGAGGATGTAGGAAATTTATCAAAGGCAATTTAGCCAAAAGGAATTACTGAAATTTGAATGAAGGCCAAACATGAGAGTGGGATGAGAAAAGGAAAAGGAAAAAAGAGGAAATAGCTAGGAGACAAAGGATATTTATAGAGATCTAAATACAATCATGTACATATGTAAATATATTTATATATAAAGATAGGGAAATAGGTATATGTTAAGTATTAAGGTAGCAGATGGACATTGGATCTCTACTCAATTACTTCCTCAATGCAAGAACACATTGTTCTAATCATCTGGCATTTCATGATATTCACCTTCCTGACAAGATCACTGAAGAAAAAATAGGTACGTAAGGAAATGTGGTGCAGAAAGCTGATGGCGTTGGGCTATCACAAGATATAGTCCTGGGGTTTTAAAGACTTGAAGATAAACAAGTGGCCATCTAGCAAAGAAGCAAAAAAGCCCCCATGAAAGAAGCACACAAACCTGTGCGATCATAAGGTGTCAATGGGATCACGGATAAGGCATCAAAGACCCAGAACAAAAAATCCTATCAATGTGAATAAAAAGGAGTGTGGAATGGAACCCCAAAGGTCATCTGTAGAAAATTGGGCATCCCATTATTCAAGGGTCACAAGTTAGAGAAGAGACAGTCTGGGTGCAGTATGGCACCATTGAAACGTACAACTTTCCTCGGGTTCTGTAATGTTCCCTCCTGCCCCTCACTATCATGACCCCAAGTCGACCTTACAAATCTGGCTACACTAAAAGCAAGTACACGGGTATAGATAAGAGTTGGAAACTCGGGGAATCTAGGGCAGATGAACCCTTCAGAACCAATAATAAGAGTAGAGATACCAGGAAGGAAAGGTGGTGGAGGATAGGGGGAACCAATCACAATGATCTACATATAACCTCCTTCCAGGTGGACGGACAACAGAAAAGTGGGTGAAGGGAGACATCAGTCAGTTTAAGAT
The DNA here is from genome assembly GCA_004026705.1 of Nesogale talazaci. Taxonomy (NCBI): domain Eukaryota; kingdom Metazoa; phylum Chordata; class Mammalia; order Afrosoricida; family Tenrecidae; genus Nesogale; species Nesogale talazaci. Next base: position 48,583 of record PVJH01016466.1, read on the forward strand.
ATGAAAAAAAAATTATAAATTATCAAGGGTGCATGAAGGAGGGAGGGGGGAGGGGGGAAATGGGAAGGTTAATTCCAAGGGCTCAAGTAGAAAGAAAATGTCTTGAAAATGATGATAGCAACATATGTATAAATGCGCTTGACACAATGGATGGATGGATGGATGGAGTGTGGTAAGATCTGTACAAGCCCCCAATAAAATTATTTAAAAAAATTTTTTAAATAAAGTAAAATAAAAATGTTCACCTAAAAGTGGTTTATAGCTGTGTGATTGTTAAGGACTACAGCAAAGAATCTCAAGCCAAGGATATCTCAAGAATACTTCAAATGCGAAAAAATGAGCAAATAAAAGTTTGCTTATTGCTAAAAAATAAAATAATTTGGCAAATAAAGGAAGAACATCTTGGAAAGATAAGTTTCAGAATGGAAGTAAATAAAATATTATGGGCATATAAAATCTTGTAGTTAGAGGAATTATGAAAGATGGTGGATTTGTGTCCAAAGTCAAGTAAGATATTTGGAAGTAAAGGGACATTCATGAATAATTCAAACAGAAACACAGGAAAAGAAATGTAAAGTTCCAGTTCTGATAGGCAAGACAAAAAGACAAATAGAGACTATGAGTGAACAAACAAATCAAAGTGCTGGAAGGGAAAAAAGAGGAAATGTTAGTGTGATTAAATGATCAAATGATACATCTGTATCAACTCCCAATAAAATGGCTTTGGAAATTTAAAAAAAGAGGCAAGGTTAGTAAAGTAGAATGTTATCCACTGTTCTATAAACACTGGAACTAGACAGGAGGGAGCTCTAGCTTTTGTTCGTGCATGTGAAAAACAGCACTGCATTTAGCCTTGGGAAGAGATTACACCAGCTCAAAATAAAGTAGATGTGAACAGAAGGTATATAAAAAACAATGAGGTATTTCTTTTTTTGGGGGGGTGGGGACATCACTGCCCTCTGGTAGTCGTGGGAGCTACCCAGCCTTGCTCCTGGAGAACTGCTGCTGGATTTGAACCGCCAAGCCCATGGGCCACAGTCCCACACTCAACCACTATACCACTGGGTCTCAGTCCAAGAGTTATTTATTTATTTATTTATTTGGAGGGGGGGGGGGCGCATCACTGCTCTCCGGTGGTGGGAATAGGAGGCCCAGCCCCACTTTTGGAATTGAACCTCCGCACCAGTGGGCCACAGTCCCGTGCACAACCACTACGCCACCGGGGCTCATCCCATCAAGAGGTATTTCTTATACGCATGGTGCAGCATAATGCAAGTCTTAAGCAGAGAAGTGCTGTACAAAGAGAAATAAATGTGTCAATGAAGTTTAGAAACTAAAACCCATATAAATGGTAAGAAAAAAGTTTTAAGGGCCAGAATAAAATCTTGTTAGAGGTCTGCCTTTTCACTAAGTATATACTATTTATAATAAATTATATCTTATATGCTTATTGTAAGAAAGCTACTGCAAAAAATATATAAAACTCACTCACTGCCATCAAGTCTATTATTACTCGGTGACCTTGTATATAGTTTTTGAGGTTTATTTACGGCAGCCATTCTCAACCTTCCTAATGCCATGACCCTTTAAGACAGTTTCTCATGTTGTGGTGACCCCCCAACCATAAAATTATTTTTGTTGCTACTTCATAACTTTAATTTTGCTACTGTTATGAATTGGGCAACCCCTGTGAAACGGTCGTTCGACCCCCAAACGGGTCACAAACCACAGATTGAGAATCGCTGATTTATGAGAACAGTCAAGTCTCACCTTTGTCCCTTAATAGGGATTAATGAGTTTAGATCACTTAACTTACAGTTAATAGTCTAAAACTTACTTGGCAGTGCCACCAGAGCTCCTTAAATATATGACATTCAAATAATTAAACAAATCCAAAGGATTTTATCTTTAAAATATGTCTAGGCTTCAACCAGACATTTATATAACAAGATATAAATACTAATGATCAGATATAAGAAATAGTTAACTTGAACTGTTACAAGTACTTCAAATTTGCTACACCCACTGCCATCCAGATTGTTATGACTCATAGGGACCCTACATAGGTTTCTGAGACTGTAAATCTTTTTGGAAGCAAACAGCCTGATTTTCTTTCTTTTTCAGCCTGATCTTTCTCCCAAAAAAGAACCTCATGTTTTTTTTTT
>PVJH01016467.1:0-50507 GCA_004026705.1 Nesogale talazaci
GCAAGAAACCTTGGTGATGCAGTGGATTAAATGTGGGACTTCTAAATGCGAGGTCAAGACTTCAAACCCAACAGCAGTTTCATAGGATAAAAATTAAACCTTCTACTCCCATAAAGATTTGCAGCCTCAGAAATCTTAGGGAGCAGTTCTACTTTGCCATATCATATAGTGTCACTATGAACTGGACTCAATTTGACTTGATGACAGTGCATGTGAATGCATGTTCTGTTCCAATCACACTCCAAAGGTTATGGGTAATTGCCACCAGTTAGAAATTATACTTAGAAGACTATTGTGAACGCTATGTTTTTGAGTTACTTGAGATTTTATTGCCTATATGTGTTAAGCTGAGTTCTCTTATTAACATTTTTCCATGTGCAAACCCTTTTCCCCATAAGAAATTTGAAACGTGGCCACTCACTACCACAATGACTTTTGGTTTGTTATGTGCTTGATTTTGAATTACTTTTTTGCCATTGCACATTCAAAAATCTTTATTGTTGCCAATTTTTGCAAGCCCCCATTCAGTTATGTGACCCCATATAGGGTTGAGACCCACCATTTAAGAAGTTTTACTCTAGAAAATGACCACTTGTCTGTCTGTTTGTCTCATGGAGGTGATCTGTGTGTTTCTATGATAGTTGATGCTATGTCACCAGTATTTCAAAAGCCAGCAGGGACACCCCAAGAGAACAGGTTTCAGCAAAGCTTTCAGACTAAGAATAGGCTATGAAGAAGGCTTAGGCTCTCTACTCCTGAGGAATCAGCCACTGAACACCTTATAGACAGAGTGGAAACATGGTCAGAGAGTGAAAATCCCATGAAAAGAAACAGTCGTGCTGTTGGTAGCACCAAAGGATGAGCCCCTCAAGTCTGAAGGTACCCAAAACATGACTGAGGAGCAGCTGTCTTCTCAAAGTCAAGTCCACTGTAAAGATGGAGCCAAACTTCTGGGAGGAAAGCTTTCAGGATCTTAATTTGTTGATGGGGCTCAGCTCGAAATGAGAAGAAAGAGCTACAGACATCAATTACTAATCAAAACTTGGAATTTTTGGAGTAGGAGTCTAAGAAAATTGGAAGCTGTAAAATGAAGTGGAATGCATAAAAATAGATATTGTAGACATTAGTAAGCCTAGGCCATTTTGAAGCAGAAAACCATATGGTTTACTACATTGGGAATAAAACAATCAAGAGGAATGGTGTTGCACTCATTATTTAAAAAGACATTTCAAAATCTATCTTTAAGTACCGTTTTGTCTGTGATAGGATTAGATTTATTCACACTCAAAAAAACTCAATCAATACAACTATTATTCAAATTCATGCGCCAACCAGTAAAGCTAGTGAAGAAGAAATTGAAGGATTTTACAGACATCATCAATATGAAATTGAATAAATGACAGTGAGGAGCCATTGATAATTATTGGGGAGGGAATACAAAAGTTGGAAACAAAGAGGGAGAGGCAGTAGTTGGAAAAATATGGCATCCTCAATGGTTCCTGGGAGCAGCAGGCAATAAAATAAGCCTGATGCAGCGTCGACATGCAGCAGAAGTGACAAAGTCCACGTAAAAGGAGAAGGCCACATTCCCGAAAAGTCTGTCTTCCTTGCATCAAGGCTGTGGCCTACTTGATGGGGCTTCCTTCCACCACAACTGTTAGCAGTTCATCGGGTGGATTATGTTATGTCAGAGTTCATCATTGAGTTGATTACATTGTGTTAGATCACAAGAGGGGTGATTACTGTCAAACTGCTGAGAACCCTGGCCCATCCAAGTTGACACAAGACCTAAATATCACATGCTACTTCAAATCTGTTATCCTATTCTGTACAATTTGACTAAGAATGTGTCTACTTCTCATCTACTTCTTCACCAGGTAGTTAGTATTCAGCAGTCTCATTACAACAGTGGAAATGGACAAAATCCATGAAACCGTCTTTAGAAAACATTAGTGGAAGAAAAGAAACATTATTAATAAGAGTTTTGCAAACATGAAACTGAAAATAAGAGGATATTTTCATCAATTTTACACCAGTGAATTTGGAGATTTCGATGAAATGGAAACATTACTAAAAATAAAATGTATCAAAACTTGCTCAGGAAATGTGATGTCTGGTGAGTCCCACCAATCATTTGAGTCCATAATTTAAAAGTTAATTAGCCAAAACACTCCAGGTCCAGATGACTTTACTGGTCTGTTCAACAAACATCCAAGGAAAGAATGTGTCCAATCTTACTCTCCAACTAATTGAGAAGGTGACAGCATTCATTTGAGAACCTTAGAAATAGCATTCCTAAATAAAATATCAGCAAAATATGAAAATAAGAACAAATCTTGACAAAGTTCAATTTATCTTAGGACTAAAAGGTCAGTTTAATATCAGAAAATCAACAAATGTATTCACTATATTAAAAGGCTACTAGAGAAAAATACATTTCAACTTCTGGAGAGAAATAATTTATTCAACAAAAATTTATAAATAATTTTAAATATTTTACTATACTGGATACAAAAGAGATAGAAAATAGGTATTAATGGGGGGGGGAAGGTTTTCCTTTACAGCATACCCCAAAACAACTCTAATTTTTCAAGAATCCAATTGTAAAAAAAAATCTCTAATGATTTTAGAAGAAAATATAAGAGAAAGGAATTATGACTTTAAGGTAAATAAGGGTTTTTATATCAAGACACATATGTCATTATTTTTAAAAGGAAAACCAATAAAATGCTTTTAAAAGAAAAACTCAATTTTGTCAAAGGTCAACTTTCAAAGGAGGATAAAAAGGGGGCTGCAGAATGATTTAACAATGACCAATGATGAACTAGAATTCAGAATGTGAAAATAATTCCTTAGTTTAATAAGAAAAAGATTAATACAATACAAAAAGAGGCCAAATACTCATGCAGCCATCTCACAAAGGAGAAGATATAAATGACAAATTATCATACAAATAATCAGGAGGAAAAATGACTACAACCAAAATTTGACAACACAATACACACACCAGATCAACAAAAATGTTAAATCTGATAAAATGAAGTGTTAGTGAAAATATGAAGCTGAAGGAAGTATAAAATAGTGGAGTTCTTTTTTTGGAATATAGTCTGATATTATCTAGTAAAATGCAGAACACATATCCCATTACTCAGCAGTACAGCAGTGAAAATGAACAATTTACGCAAATATATCATATCTGAACACTAATAGCAATAGCAATAATACTTAGGAGACATATAACTGCATACTGTATGATTTCAGTGATAGATAATTCAAAACCAGAAAGGAACCATCTGAAAATGTGGAGCTATACAGGAAAAGGTAATGAGACAATTTTTAAAAAGCAAGTAAAAGATGATTGCAAAGTCAAGAATTTGCAACCATGGACCCAAACATAACAGCCATTGTGAAGATGGGCCAGGAAGGGGCCGTGTTTCTACCCTGTTGAACATAGGGTGGAACTGAGTCAGAACTGGCTGGACAGCCCCCAACAATGGCAGCGTCGACGGCAGATGGGGACAGGTATGCAGAGGCCTGGGCGATTATGGCTAGGTTTTATTTCTTCACTCGAGTAGTGGTTTCATGGATATTTGGTATATATTTTTATTAAATTAAGCAATTATTTTCATGTACTTTTCTATATGCACATTATATTCCCATTTTTTAAAGGAAGAATTTCAATGGGAGGCTGGATGATAATTTTGCATATGCTTTTATTAGTAGTAACAGTTAAGCCACTCCAATGTAAAGAGATTTATACATAGCAGAACAAAATATTGCCCAGTCCTCTAGTAAAATGTAGTACACATACCCCATTACTCAGCAGTACAGCAGTGAAAATGAACAATTTACACAAAAACGTCATATCTGAGCACTAATAGCAATAGCAATAAAACACAGATGCATCATATCTGTATAAAATGTGTAAATTATCTTATCCATAAGCTTTTTATTAGCTAGCTTTCAGAAAGACATCAGCAGGGCCTTTTTCAGAATTTATCTTAGTTTAGAAGGTCTCTGACACCTTCTCACCATAGATGATGCTGCTGGTATTTGAATTGTTGGTGGCGTAGCTTCCAGTATCACAGCAACAAACCACTGGGAGGTAGAGAGTAATATACAAAACAGCATGTGGCCTCACCTGCAGCATCCATTGAAATGGAATAACCACTCAGGAAACCAACCATGCCCACATGCTGGCCCATCCCTGAGAAATACACATGACATTCATCATAAAGATATAATTTCCATAAATAACCTGAAGAGCCCAGATAGCAAAAAAAGTGATTTATGAATAAGTTCGTTTTTAGTATGTATTAATTTTGTTTTTGAAATAAATTATTGGGTTATAAGTTTACACAATTGAATTTTTAATAATGGCGACAGTTACTAACCAAACCCATCCTTGGAATGCAAAATTCAACAAGTGACACTGGAAAACTGATGTAAGCCAGCTTCAGCCCATCACTGGCCTCAACAGGGTTCTTAACAGAGATGAGCAGGGAGAGAAGAAAACCAGAGTCTGCTCCAGAACACCAAGAACATGGAGGATGCCCCTTCCTATTATTTACACAGTTGCAATTCCATAGTACTTACTGTATGCCAACACTACTGCTGGGAGCATTGTACAGAGACGGACTCTGAAGTATGCAGTGTGACTGAATTCAGAGGCCTGTCATTACTCTAACTACTAAAAGCCTTTGAATACTAACAGAGTCTAAAGTTCATTAAGAAACAAGTCAAGGGCTGAGCCCGGTGGCGTAGTGGTTGTGCGCGGGACTGCGGCCCACTGGGACGGAGGTTCAATTTCAGCAGTGGGGCTGGGCCTCCTACGCCCACCACCGGAGAGCAGTGATGCCCCCTCCCAAAAGAAAAAGAAACAAGTCAAATAGTGCCTGGGGTCTTAAAGACTTGAAGATAAACAGGTGGCCATGTAGTTAAGAAGCAACAAAGTCCACATGGAGGAAGCACACCAGCCAGTATGATCGTGAGGTGTCGATGGGATCAGGTATCAGGCATCAAAACCCCAAACAAAAATTACTCATCATTGTGAATGAGGAGAGTGTGGAGAGGAGACCCAAAGCCCAACTGTGGACAATTGGACATCCCTTATAGAAGAATCACAAGAAAGAGATGATCCAGTCAGGGTGCAGTATAGCAACTATGAAACACACAATTTTCCTCTAGTTCTTTAATGCTTCCTCCTCTCACCAACCCCCTCCCCACTACAATGACCCAATTCTACCTTACAAATCTGGCTAGAACAGAGCATGTACACGAGTACAGATCAGAGCTGGAAAGACAGGAAATCCAGGACAGATAAACCCTCAGGACCAATATTGATAGTAGTGATACCAGGAGGGTATGGGGAAGATAGGAGGTGGATGGGGAGAAGGGGAACCAATCACAATGGTCTATATATAACCCCCTCACAGGGGCATAGACAACAGAAAAGTTGGCAAACGGAAGCATCAGTCAATGTAAGACATGAAATAATAATAATAATAGTAATGCATAAAATATCAAGGTTTTGTGAAAGAGGGAGGTAGGGTAGGGATGGGGGGAATGAGGAGCTGATACCAAGGTCTCAAGTAGAAAGAAAATGTTTTAAAAATGATGGTAGCAACAAATGTACAAATATGCTTGACACAATGGTTGGATGGGTGGGTAGAGTAATTAGTTGTATGTGCCCCCAATTAAATGATCTTTTTAAAGAAAGAATTGAAAAATTACATATTAGTCAAGGACAAAGAGAGTTTCACATTAGAGGGGGAAACTGTTGAGACTAAGAAGGACTCACTTCTAAACATCATCATTTATAGAACATTTGCAAATGAGTTTATGGAAAACAGAGTTTAGACATAGGATGTAGAGAAGCCGTGCCAAAGAACTAGGAAAGGTAAACCAAGAAGATTGAGAGGGAGGATTGAGGAGGGAGGAATTTTACATGGATTAATGTTTCAGGATGATATGTAGAAAATCTTAAAGGAGTTTATGTCTTTGTGAGAGACTAAGATTATTTTCCATCAAATTTCAAGAGAGAAAGATGATAAAGGAGAAGCACTAATATCCAAGATATGATTGGAGTCCAAATACTGCCACTGAAGCCATAGGAATCTCTCAGAGTTTCCTAGACAACGTGAAAAGCATAAAGGATAAAACTGTAATCAGGTCACTGTGATTTAAAATATTGTATCCTTTGAAAGACCTAGTATTATATGTAGTAAAGACAAAGCCAATTGTATGCAAAAATGAGTAAATCGATAAATGATACAAGCATTTGTAAGTTATTCTCAATATAACCAATTTAGCCGTAACTTTTACCCCATTATTGTGACTGTTAAGTTTATGTATTCCTTTACCTGCCAAGTACTGGAATCCTGGAACTTTTTCTATGGTTGGCTATTTTTAAATAGGGAGGAGTAGATACATAGGAAGCAGTGGGTTTAGAGAAATTGGTTTAGAGAAATTGGACACAGGTATCAAATGACAGATGTTGATCAAATCCTGGAAGGAATTGTTGCATTTTATACTGCCCTATGGGGTATTCTACTTGAAAGTCATACTAATTTAAAATGAGGAGGACATGAGAAATTGAGTGTGTTTGTTTGATTGTTTTAGTTGGTTTGTTGTTTGTTTGTCTGTTCTTTCCAGTTCCAGCATTACAACTTTAAATAGAACAGTCCTTAAATTTCCCATTATTGCTTTATTTTAGATATATAGAGTAGTTGAAATAACATTTAAATTAAATCATAGACATTTTGTTTGTGCTTTCAATAGTCAATCCTATTTCCGATATTATAGAAAAACAGAAGAGAAGGCTTAGTTAGTGTCTGCCCTAGAGTTTTGCAATCTCAGCATGACAGGCAGAGCATTCATGGTCTGACTGATACAATTAGGAATGATCGAGCTACTACCTCCTATTCACTTTTCTCTGGGAACATTTCCAATTACACACCATGGGGCTGAGAGGAAACGGACATTTTGGAAAGATAGATGCTAAATGCCCTATGACGACTTCACTCAACCTCCCCTGGGGGACTCAGAGAAGAGACTGCAGGAAAGCAGAGAGATCTTAGTGCTCAGACGGTTTTGTCTATTGTCTAGGGCTTTCCTCTCTTCTGCTGCCCTCCACTTTACCAAGCATCATGTCCTTCTCCTGGGACTGGTCTCTCCTCAAGACATATCCAAAGTACATGAGACAAAAATGTGCCGTCTTTACCCCTAAGGAGAATTCTGTCTGTACTTCTACCAGGATCACTTTGTTTGTTCATTTGACCATCCGTGGTACTTGGAATATTCTTCACCAGTCCCACAATTAGAATGTCTGGGTTCTTCTTGGTCTTTCTTATTTAATATCCAACTTTCATATGCATATGAGGACATTTAAAATACCACGACCTGGGTTAGGCACACTTTAATCCTCAGTGTGACATCCTCGCTTTATAAAATTTTAAAGGATCTTGTACAGCAGATTTACTCAATGCAATGTGTCATTTGAAATACTGACTGCTGTTTCCAGGAGCAATGATGATGACAATATATGTACAATGGACAGATTGTGATAAGATCTATTAGAGCCCCAGTAAAATGATTTTTTTTAAGATTACTTCACTATAACAACTGGAGGTTGATTTTTTTCCCTCAGTTATTTTAGCTTAAGATTGGCTGAGACTGTTTATCTTTTTGCTTTCTAGCTCTAGGTCTTTGAGTATTTCAAGATAATATTTTACTTTGTCATCTCAAGCTGCCCTTTGAAATTTTTGGTTCAGGTCTTTTACTTCATCGTTTCTTCTATTTGTCTTGTCTACTCTCTAATCAAGAACAAGTTTCAGAGTCCCGTCTGACACTCACGCTGATCTTTTCTTTCTTTCCTGTCTTTTTTAATGACCTTCTGCTTTTTTCATGTATGATGCTGTTCATGTCATCACACAGCTCATCAGGTCTTCTGTCATGAATGTTACATGCAGGAAATTGGTTCTTGAAATGTCTTCAAAAGTCAACTGAAATATCATCCAGATCATATTTTGGCTCTCTTGGACTTATTTCAATTTTCTTTAGCTTCAACTTTAACTTACATAGTCCATCTAACAGTCAATACCTGGCCTCCTTTTAGCGGTTGATATTGAGCGTCTCCATTGTCTCTTTCCACAGATGTTCTCAACTTGATTGTGATGCATTCCTTTCAGAGAACTCTTCCCTTCTAGTCTTCTTTTACATTGATTGATGGGGGGAAAGGGTATTTGCCGTGGAGAAGTCTGGGTCTTGCAAAATTCTCTAATGTGATCTCTAGCTTTGTTTATATCCCTCAGGCCATATTTTCTTCTGTTCCTTCCTCTTTGTTTTCAACATTTGCATACCAATAATTAACAATGCATTTTCATTGCATGTTTGATCGATTTTAGACTGTAGACATTGGTAAAATTCTTTAATTTCTTCTTCATTATCTTTAGTGCATGGTGCATAAATTTGAATAGCTGTTGCATTGATGGGATTTCCTTGTCTGTGCATATATATTATCCTATCACAAAAGGCATTGTATTTCAAAATAGATCTTGAAATATTATTTTTAATGATGAATGTTATATCATTCTTCTTGAGTCTGTCATTCTTGGTATAATAAACCATAAGATTTTTTAATTCAAAATAGCTGATATCAGTCATTATCCACTCACCAATACTGATGATATCAATCTTTTGCATTCCATTTCATTTTTGATGACTTCCATTCCATTCTGTGTTAGTCCAAGTAGACTAGAGGAACAAATTTCATAGACACACTTATAGCTATAAGGAAAAGGTTTATAAATAAGAGAAATAGGACATTAGGAAGGCATCCCAATCCAGTCCAGTACAAAGTCATAAGTCCGATATTAACCCATATGCCCGAAATCAGTCTATAAGTCTCCTTCCGACTCATAAAGTCACAGGTCAGTGGGTGCAGAATCCCGGCAGAGGTCTCCACATGGCTTCTCGCTTCCAGAGCTCAGGGTCCATCAACAGCAGAAGCAACTCATCGCTGGCAGAGGTCTCCATGTGGCCGCCCCAGCTTCAGAGGTCTGGCTCAATCAGGGCAAAGCTGTGTGGTCTCCCTGTCGGCTCCTCCAGCTTCTCAGACACTGCCATCTTGTCTGGGATTAATTGTCTCTGAAACTAACTCCCAACAACTGGGGAAGATAGCTTCTCATCTTCATGAGGAAAATATTGTGAGATTTCCCATATGTCCCAGGAGAAAGCCATGCCCACATAGAGGTCTCATTGGCTACTCAATGGCTATCTCCAGATTAATAAGCTAGACTCCACCCCTACATTTCAATCATAAAATTAACATAAGCACATGACTGCCACAGATTCATACTTCATACATCCCATGTCCCAATCATTAGTATAGTAAGTGTTTGCAGCTGTTACTTTTCAATTTGAGTGGGACCCATCAGCAAATGAAGGCTCCAAAGGCTTTATTCCATATGTATTATTATAGTCTCATCTATTTTGATAAGGTAGCTCTTCCTCAGTTATATTTTGGGTGTCTTCCATTTGAGGGGCTTATCTTCTGAAACTATCTCTGGCAATGCTGTGTTGCAATGCATGAGGCTTTCCGTATCTGACAATGTTCATTTACTATTCATAAGGTTTTCGGTGTCTAATTCCTCTGAAGTGAATAATATTTTCCTTCTTTGTGGCATGCTTTTAGTCTGGAAACCCTGCTGAAAGCTATTCCCTTTGGGTGGCAGTGCTGGGAGTTGAAATACCAGTGTCATCGCTTCCAGCATCATAGCAACACACAAGCCATCACAGGATGACAAAGTGAAAGATCAGTGGTGGACATACATCTGGAGTAGCTCACAAATGCAAAGTGCAATCAAAGCTCAAAACATTTCTGCTTAGTTTATCCAGGAATTCACATTCTCGATAGTGAAGAGTTGAATGTTTAGAGGGACAAAAACTGCTTGTTGGGAATAATATGAAATGCTTGTGTTTTGGCTAGCAGGGGCCCATGCATACACTTTCCTCATCGGTCGGTTCTCATTTCTGCTTGTAGCTCAGACGTAGCTAGAAGTGGTTCACCACTTGTGATATTACTAAAACCTATCTTTAAATGTTTAATTTTTGAAGTCATAAAGTCAGTTCTACACGTGCATTAAAAAGTTCACAGGTGATGCCTTCAGGATGTCTTTCCAATCCCATCCTTTTTTGCCTGTAACTTGATCATCATCTAATTCACCCTAGCCTACACACCTCACATTGGTCTCCTTCTAAGACCCTGCCTTTTTTCCCTGTTTAAGATTTTTACTGATCCAGGCTCCCAAGAGACAGTCCCAAGACTGGCGCTCAGGAGCTGCTCCCAGTCCTTTCTATATTACAATCTTGTGGATTGACCTCAAGAGACACTGATTCCTTTTCCACATACCCCACCCCCTTTTTTTTAGCACACTCTGAAGACAAAGAACCAGATGGGCCCTTGTGGATGTAGGAAATTGTGTAGCCATGGCCTTCACACTCTGAGGTCTAAAGTATTGGCGCGGCCCTTCTTGCCTCTTTTGCTGCCTTGACAAAGCTGTCCAAAGAGGAGGTGGCAGGAGCACGTCTTCAAATGTTTTAGTACCAACCTTCTCTGCCCAGCCACATCCACCAGAAAGCAACTTCAAATTTTGCTTTTATTGCTTGGACTGGATGAGGCCAAACAGTCCTCATTTACATTAACACCCCTGTCCCCAGGGAGAAGGAAAAGGACAATAGAATCAAATGTCTTTCTTCTTTTTTTTAGGCAGAATCCAAAATTACAGTTGACATATGTTATGGTCCCCCTCCTAAGGCCGCCTTCTTTCCTGCCAAGAGTTTCTGAACTTAGAGCCCTCTTCTCTCTGTGCCATCTTTATCACATGAGCTTGCCAGCATTTAACTTCTTTGTTTCTTTTTTACCCTCCTTTGGGAGGAGTAAAAAGCTAATGAATAAAACTACAGGTTCCTATCTCAGGAAGATGCAAACAAACCATGGCAGAAGAAAGTCCATACTTTTTTGAAGCTGAAAATAATTATATCAATTGTATTCACTGTAATACATTTTTGTGTAGCATCTCTCATCTCTTGAGGACTATTATAATATTTCTAATAGTTCTTTTCAGTAGGCTGACAGACTGTAACTTGTGAGCTTGGTAGGCCCATGGGATGTCATGAGTAAGGGATTATTATTAGAAATACTCAGTTCTGCACCAGGGCTTAAAGAAACATGCAGTGACATATGGATTGGTGCTGAAATTTTAAACCTTTAATTGACTTTTTATGGGTCTGCACACTGAATATTAAACGCATGGGTTTCTTTCTGTTGCAGCCCTCAACTAATTTTGCATTCTGTTTTTGCTCAGTCATTTTGCCTTTTCTCTTTAAAATTTGGTTTAAGCTGGTTCTATTGCACTGTTTGAGACCAACCTCGCTTCATCATCCAAAGCTGCCATTTCACATGCTGTCATCTTGCTGTAAACCGACATGGGGATGTATACAGGGCACACTTCCAATCATCTAAGGTAGCGCATGATGGTGGGGGTATGAGTAAACAGAGGCTCTAGATAATCCTCAAATCTCTCTGTAGCCAGGACTGCATTTTTAGAATTCTCCTCCACCAAATATTTCATAAAATTTGCCATTAAAGCCACTTGCATTTCCAATTTGTCTTCCTGGTTATGGTAACCCATTGAGGACAGTGATAATGAACAGAGAAATAATTAATGGTAGTAACTGGAGAATAATAATGGACATACAAATAAGCCAGCTCTAAATTTCGATATGTCCTTTTAAACAATAATGCCCTGGAGAGGGGCTATGTGTTTGTGCCTGTGCTCGGTGCTGGGACTCCTACCTCTGGGTCTGATTAGGGATTCAGGGGAGGGTGGCAAGGACGCCAATATCCAGGAGCCAGGTTCTTTCTCTGGATGGAAGAAATTAGCATCCAGTCACAATGGCCAGTCCTCCTCGTTCAGTTTTGGGGGAAATGCAGACCTAAGCATCAGACGTCACAGTGGCCATTCTGGGTAGACAGTAAGGAAATTGTGATGTCTCCTGAAAGCTGAAAGGATCCAATCCTGGGTGTGCCGGCAATACCCTGGAAGTGGATCTGTGTAAATAAGAACCAGGGAAATAGTCTCCCTCCTGATGCAATCCTGTTGCCGCCTTATAGGTCAGGCTGAAATAATAGTCTAGGAACAGCGGAATGACAGGTGTAGGAGTGTAACACGAGGGTTGGTAAGACATAGCGGAGAGTCTTGTGGGGTTGTTTTCTCATGTTCATGGCTTTGCTTATTCTCCCTCCTCTGAAGTGGCTGACCTCCTGCAGGTCCTCGCATGATCGCTCTTCAGGTATATAGCAGTAATCCAGAGGATTGTATACTTGCTCTGATAGAAAATTGGGAGGATCTGATTGTATCAAGTCAATTCAAGGTTTGGAAATATTCACCACTGGATAGGGTTTTGCTTTACAGGTTTGCTTTACATTCAATCTTAGGCCATTTTTGAAGCCACGAGGAAATACATGTATATACACAAAAAATAAAACTAGAGAGAAATGCATGCTATGCCTCACCCTGGCAACTATTCTCCCTTTTTCTGGGCAGTAGCATGAGTATATTTTTATTTAGCAAGACATAGTGAGGCTGGAGGGTTGGCTTTGTGCCACTCCTTGACACGCTTCCTGAGTACGGGCCTGGCACAGCGGGAATTGACTCGTTCTGCTCTGTAGACACAACTCACTCCTGTCAAAAGGAGATCAAACCATGGTCCGGGATCTTTAAGAATTTAGGGGGAAAGAACAATGCATGTGAGACCAGAGACAGGAAACTAAACCTGACATTTTCTCCCCAAAATTCAACAGAAGCTGGTTCCCCTAAAAGTAGAGTTGTGTGTTTTGCTTAGAAGAGTTTGAGCCACAAGTGAAACTTCTTGAAGTGATCATGGGAAACTTATTTTACTGGAATGAGACTTGAAATCAAATTTCAATACTGGCACCTTCAAGTGTGTCATTCTTATGCTTTAGCTTTAACCAGTTGCTTAACCTCCGTGAGCCTGTGGGTTTCATGTACAATACACAGGCTGATGCCTCCCGTGTGAACATGTGATGGGGGTTTAATGAGATGGTGCCTGGAGAGTGCTGAACAGGGGCCTGGCATGGCATAAAGACAGCTATCATGATGGTTGGACAAGATTTACAGGGTAGTGAAGGCGACACAAAATCTATGAAGAGTGACCATGTGGAAGATGTTCTCTATGGTCCTAATCGGTAGAACTTGAAAAGTGCTCTAAGCTTGATCTTTGAAAAAGCTATTGAACAATCTGAACCATATAAAATGAGAATCATTTGCCTGGAGAGATTAGACATGAGAACGACTTGCCTTAAGAAAGTTGTCTTGGTAGATGGAGCAAGACAAATATCTGCTGGGCACTAAGAGTGTGCAAAGATTCCCCAGCGTTAGAGATGCTTGGACCATCAGGAACTCTGAGGGAGAACTATGAGGCCTTTTATTCCCATAAAGAGTTACAGTGTAGGAAACCCAAAATAGGCAGTCCTACCCTGTGTTTTAGCTTTGTGATCAGTCCGAATGCCTCCACAACAGAGAGTTTTGTTTTTTGGTTTTTTTCTGGCTACTAGACAGCTATTAATTAGGAGCTTTGGCAGCACCTTGGTTAGCACCGGGCTGCTACGGGTAAGTTCTGCAGTGTGAGAACACCCGGCACTCGAGGGAGGAAGTCAGGCTCTCCCCTGCTAGAAAGAGGCACAGTCTCAGAACCTCACAGGGCCAGTTTTACCTGTCCTACCAGTTTGCTATGAATCTGCATCGAATGGTTGACAGTGAGACAGCTCTCGTGAGTCTATCAAATTATGATCTCCTACCACTCTATTATTTATTTCTCTATCATTTGAAATAGAAATGAGAATAAAATCAAGCTTTAGTAAAGACAGAAGGAAAAGGAAAGACTGCTTCCTTATACTTATTAAAGTCATTATTATTCTAAAACTGGGGGAGCGTCGGGGACTGTCTGTTCCTGGAAAGACCTACAGTCTCCAAATCCCTGAGTACAGCTCGACTCCATCCAATCAGGTCCCTAAGAGTCGGAATCAACTCAGTAACAGTGAATTCGGTTTTAATTATTATTTGGTTTTAATTATTTTCATTACTTTTTAATTATTATTGCTCTTACACTCTAGGAAGGAACCTGGGTGGCACTAAGTGTTGTGCTGCTCACTGCAAGGTGATTGAAACCTACCAGGTGCTCTGTGGCAGAAAGATGAGGCTCTCGGCTCCTGTAAAGACCTACTGCTCAGGGACTCTACTGAAGGTCGCTGAGTCATGATGACACTGATGAAAGTGTGCATGCACATTATTCCAGAAAAGAAAAGTTCTGAGGATCACTCTCATGAATGACAATTATGCCCATGAACGACAACCTATCCAGAAGATAGATTGAGATAGACTTTACTAAGACATTTCTTAAGACCTTTAAGCACATCTTTAAGGATGTCTTTATGTATAGCTCTCCGGTATATCCAGAGTACATATGGCTGCATGTCTTTTTTTTTTCCGCTGCATGTCTGGATTCATGTAAGAGATTATTGTGTGTGTTACTCTGTATTGTTATATACCAGGAACTAGGGAATATGACACTTTACAGGCTAGGTAGTGTGATAGGTAAGCTTGCTTGTTGTGCCAACATGGTTAAAGAAGATAAATAGGTCTGTTGTGACAACATGGCCAAAGAGCACTTGAAGGGCAGAGATAGAAATGGCTTGTCGAGCCCTGTGCTTACACTCTTGCTCTTAGATCATCAGACCAGTCAGCTGCCTTGTTCATCCTGTGTCTTGATCTCCAGGTGGCACTACTTGTGGGACACCTATTTGGTGCACTGTATTGCTGTGAGTTGAACTTCCTTCAAGCTTTTCCACACTCCTGGAATATACATCTCTTGAACTGGGGACCGTTGAACTCTGTCATCTGGCTGACTGTTGGCAACCTGCTTTGCTGTTTGTTGCCTATGGCCAGATAGCCTGAACTGCTCTACAGAGGACTACTCGGAGCCCCCCAAGACTTGAAGGACTGCCAGTCTACTAGCTGTCTCACGCAAGTGACTTGCACTGAGCCATTTGTATTGCTTTATAGATTAGCTAACTGTTTATTTCTTATTTTAGATATCCTTCTATCTATCTAAATATATAAAGAGAATTACTAGTATCCTGGTTTTGTTTCTTTAGAGAATCCTAACACAGGTAGTCTCTGCACTCCTGGGACTTATGGTTCCTCCTTTTGCATTTTGTAACATTACGTTTGTTATCTTTAGCTTTGGACTCTCTCTGGGGGCCCACTTGGGACTAAAGGAGGATTTTGAGGACTCTGCCTCTCCCACGCTGACCCCAAACTGCCCACCTGGGTCACCTCAAGCATGTGTTTCAAGCATTCAGGTATGCTTTAAGAGCCACTTTTGTCCCCCACAGAAAAAGATGTACTTTGCCTATTAACTGTTCAATCCAACTACAGACGCCCTTCTACGTTCTTTAAAAACCGTTGGCTCACTAATGTTTTGAGGTTCTTTATTCCTAGCACAGTTGCAGAGTTCCCCCAGAAGTGACAAGAAAGCTTGTTGCTGCCTCATTCTGTGGAACTGTATCCCAAACTGAATGCACTGGAACAGAAAGAGCAAAGCAAGAAAAATATGAAGGTATAAATGCTTATGTAATCACTTGTACTTGGAATAGTACTTCATTTTGGTAATACAGGACACAGAACCCTTGCAAAGATAGCATTTTTAGTTCAGTTGTATTTTTTTTTACTCTTCAAATGTCTGCCTAGCAAAGGTTTCAACTATTTTTACCACAGTATTTCTACCTTGAACTATTCAAAGCCAAGAGGAAAGCTAGAAATCTTCAATATGTAGGTCATTATTTTACCTGATTTCTTGGGTAGAAAATAAATCTTTTAAAAAAACATCTGGGTACCAAGGAATGTAGATAGTATAGACTTATAAAATATATGAGTCAGTGTGAAAGAGTGAAATTCCTTCTAACACAGTTCTTCTCCTCCAGGTTCTATAATTCCCATCAAATGATTGGGTAGGACTCTGCAAACAGTATGTGTTGTCACACTAATAGAAGGAATTGGTAATTTTTTTCATTACCACCCCCCCTCCCTGTAGGGATTGGCCATCTTTGAAGTAGCAGTAAAGGAAAAAAAAGAACTCCCAAGATTGTTCTTGGAAAAGCACATTCAAGACTTCTGTCCAAAGTAATAGAGGCTCTGGAGAGCAGACGCATCAGAGATGATGCCACAGAGACTCAGAGGAGCAGCACCATGGCTATGAAGTACCATCTCATCTGGCCTGAGTCCTACTGAGTGGAACAGTAGGACAACGGGGCAGGTGGACAGGCTTCCTGGGCCACAAAGGCAAAGGGCAAGGGATTTCATGGTGGAGAGATTGAGAACCAAAGAGAGACTTGGCTCCAGCTAAGGAGACTAATGACTGTGTTCTTACTGTTTGTTGATCCTAACTTATGGTAAACCATTCACTTCCCTAATAAATCTCCTTAATGGTGAGTATTGTCTGTGAGTGCTGTGTGGCCATTTCTCTCAAATCCCACATAGTGGTAGAATGATGTAGGACGAACTGCTGGTTTCAGAACATGTAAAGAAAAAGAACTTTGGAGGTTTGTCTCACCCCTGCCTCATTGCAATAGGGAACCATAAAAAGGTCAGATGTGTCCACTTCACTTGCCATTTATTGCAGTCTCACTAGTAGATTAAGGAATCGTGATTCTCAGGTTTTTTGAACCCATCCACGGTCTCTTTGGGAGAAAGGTCAGGAGATCTGTTCCTGTAATGAGTACAGCCTAGAAAACCATATGGGACAGCTCTACTGCCGCACATGGGATTTCTATGAGTCATAATTTATTGAAAAGTACCTAATGTGTTATTACTATAAATTCTACATCACTATTGCATTATAGATGGAGCTATTACAATGTTCATGATCTTGAAATTATTTCTTCTACCTGAGAGCAGTTACCATCAAAGAGTGAATCCAGGACTCTAAAGAAAGCATTTTTATGCCACCTTATAATTCACAGTGAAAGTGCATAGTGTACCCCTTGACCCTGTATAAGAGCAGACAATGTCTGTGGTCATCTCAGCACTTCTGTGGCAAAGGAAGATCTCACGTCAATAGAAATCATACTTAGGTAGTGGTTTGAAACCCGCCTAGCCTAACCAATACAACATCACTCCCTCAAAAAGGATGATGCCCTTGTTCTTTGGCAGAGGAAACAAAAATCTAATAGTGGGTCATATTCAAGATTCTATGATGATAAATATTTCTGGAAGTTCTTGTTAAATGCATTAAATTCCTAATCCTTAACCACAACTATTATGGATTAATTCAGAATCTACAAGTGAGTTGGACTTACTAAAAATGAAACACTTACATACAGCAAAAGATTTCATTAAAAGAGTAAAAATAGAGACCACAGATTGGGAAAAGATATTCCATGACATAATGGGCAACACACTACTAACTAAAATCTATGATGTATTACAAGCCTACAACAAGAAACAGCTAACAACCCTCTGAGTAGGTGGATAAAAGATCCGAATGGTCGACTCACAAAGGATGACACCCAAATGGCCAATAAGCACACAGGAAAATGCTCTCATTCACTAGCCATCCACAAGGTGAAATCAAAACAGCCATGAGGTGCCATCTAAGTCCCATAAGCTTAGCCCAAATTTTAAAAACTGAGAACAACAAATACTGGAGAAGGAGGGTTAGATGGAAACACTGTCTCACTGCTGGTGGACTTGTTAATATGTACAGGCCCTGTGGAAAGCAATACAGCGACTCTTAAAACAGATGGCAATTGAAACGCCATATGATTCAACAATACCATTAGTAGGCATATACCCCAAAGAAATAAGGAACAGATCATGAACAGACGTTTGCTCACCATGTTCATTGCAGCACAGTTCACAATAGCAAGAAGTTGGGAAATGTAGGCTTACATTTCCATCAGCAAAAGATTGGATTTAAAAACTCTGGTACATACACACAATGGAATACCACTCATCCCCCAAAAACAGTGATGAAACACCTCACAACACGGAAGGATCTGGAAGACATTATGCAAAGCAAAATTAGTCAATCATAAAAGAACAAATAGTGTATGAGTCCCCTGCTATAGGAACAAGCATCAGGAGGGCACACTCAGCCTTGTCTGTCAGGGTGGCTAGCTAGCCTGGTAGGTAGCTTAGCTGATGCCAATGAACCATATCCCAACTGCTCTAGGTATGTATCTTGAAAGTCACTTTGTCAGAGGATGCCTCTTGTCCATGGGGATCACACTGAAGGGAGGGGACGTAACTCTTGTCTACTGAGTGGCTGCAAGGCAAAGCTATGAGGTCCCCCAGACAGGTAGACAACCCTATCAGTGGGATGAGGGATACTGAAGGGAAATTCAAGTCAGAAGAGGTGGAGAGGGAAAAGGGAGAAAATAAATGGCAGTCGGGTGCGGGAGGGGGTGCTTGACTGTTGGTAAGAAAAAGTAGGAGGGCCAGTCTCTAGTTGGGAGGGAAAAATGACTGAAAATGTTTTGGGGGACCCTAGACAGGGAGTGTCCTTGGTGGTGTGCACCAAATGGGTCACATTGACCGAGGCTTATAACAACATCCTGGGAACTGAGGGTGGTTCTATGGAATGCTGACACTGAATTACGCATTTTCAAGGCCCACAGCATGCTCCAGAGGCTGCATCAGTGAGCTCTGAGGCAGAAACTCCACTGGGTGAACTGGGCTCAACCTCAGACACACTGGCAACCTGAGGACTTCAAACTGAAAATTCAGAGTGTCTAAGGAAACAGAAGATTGTTGTGCTGTTGGTTGGCGGGAAAACTTGTTATATCGATAGCCTATACATTGTATTGCTATGTACTATTCCAGCAAACATGTTGCTTACATTCTCCGTGATTATTTTTGCAAATTTGTCTGACAATTAACCCCTGGTTTTTTGTGTAAATAGCATGCAGCCACGAAAGGATTGATTCTGTATGAGGGAATAATTCAGGTCCTGTGATATGGAGTTAGCCTATGTTGACCCAATATCCCTTTCTCAACTGGACTTTAAAAAATAATACCAGGGACTAATCAAAGACAATATTAAAGGAAGATCATTGTGCCTCAGGGGGATGATTGATAACACATTCCACCATAAATTAACCAGGAGGCATTGAAAGGGAGCCAAAGACAGATTAAAAACAACACACACAGCGCCAGGAATGGCATTTGGGTTCACACTAATTCCTAGCTCCAATTTAAGAACAATTTGTTCTCACACTGTGCTTTTGCTTGATACTTGCCTTCCGAAAAGAAACACAGAAGATATGGGTGCTATAACAAAATGTGGAGAAGAAATTGGATGGTACCCAGCTATCAGATAAAATAGTGTCTAGGACCTTAAAGACTTATCTCCAAAGAAGCAGCCATCTAAGAGAGATGTCAACTAAGTCCACATGGAAGAAGCACAGCATCCTCAGTCACTGTAGGATTGTAAATCATATAACTCAAACTCGAAAGAGGGCTTAGTATCAGAGCCTGAATTGTGGGACTCTGATTTGCAGAAGGCTATGGATGACAGTGGGAGCCCAAGATACAATTGTGGAAACTCCACGGGAAATAGGTCTCAGGTGATCTCCCTCTATGCATAATTGAGGGATTTGGGGGTGGAGGGGGCAGAGAAGAAGAGGTTACTAAAGAGAGTGCTTTTAAGGGATGAGTATAGAAGATCACGGGGATAAACCTGACTTAAAGAGTTAGAACTTTGTCAGTTGATCCCCCCTCAGATGCACAGTGGATCTGATCTGGTTTTCAACATTTTCTGTATTTGGGGGTTTTTTTGTTCATATTCCGGTTTGTTTCAGAGGTTCTATGTCATTGGGAGTTGAAGTTGTGCTATATGTTTTTCTGATTTTCAGAATATGAACCCCAGCATTGATGAATCTAAAGGGACAGCAAGTAGAATAAGGTGTGCACAAGGGTGTGCTGGGGCTTGGGATTAGGGTAAAAGAGAACTGATGTCAAGGGATTCAAGAAGGAAAAGAATGTTTTGAAACTGATTGTGGTAGCAATTTTACATTACTGCTTGATGTGATTGAACTATGGAATAATGTGATACCTGTACTAACTCCCAATAAAATGCTTTGAACTGTAGATAGTGTTCTCAGTGAACCTCCTGCATTTCAGTTAATTGGGTGCTAGACTCTGCCTGGAGTAACACCCTGCTGTCAACCTTCCAGCCTATCAAACACTCCTAATAGTAGCCATCACAGTGAGACATGCATCCCACATGTCACCAAACAACAGAATGTCCAACTCTCATAGAAACCAAATTATACTCAGTGAAGCAGCATAGACACAATACAAAACATACCATTCATTAGAGAAGCTGTTTCCAGTAAGTGTCTCGAAGTATTCAAGGAATTGAAAGGCAAAGCAAATGTCTTAGTTGGCATAATATTTGAAAAAATGTTTCCATATACCAGTCTTCTCAAAAAATAAAGTTCAGCACTAAAAGGTTATGGACCCACCAGAGGGCAGTAATGCCCCCTTCCAAAAAAAAAAAAACAATAAAAGTTTAGTGGAATGGATTGTGATAAGAGTTGTGCGAGCCCCCAATTAAAAAAAGAAAGAAAAGAATAATGGCAATATACGTACAAATATATACATTGTGATATAATTGATGTATTGATTGCAATAAGAATTTTAAAAGCCCCCAGTAAAGTGATCTTTAAAAAAAAGTTCCGTGGAAACACATTGCTGTTGGCTATGAGGTGTTATAGAGGTTTTCTCAGCTCACAGAGACCCTGCATGCAACTGAAGGAAACACCAGTGGTCCCGTGCCATCCTCACCGTTAGATGTTAATGTCGGTATGTGAAATGCTCGTCTAAGATCAACCTAGATATTGATTTATTCAAATTCATTGATTGATCTGTTATACACGTGACAATTATATTTTTCTAACCATATCCTACATAAGGTTCATAATATTACAAGACAATCCTGATGATATCATAATGTGATATAATAAGGTGAATAAACCTTTATCATAAATGAAATTGAGTCATGATAAAAACTGTTTTAATAGAAAGCAAAACTAAACTCCCAGTGGATGACCTTACAAGGCAGAGAAGAACTGCCTCCTCAGGTTCCAAGATTGCCAACCTGTATGACATTTCACTGCCACCTCTTTCTCCCACGGCATGGTGATGGGTTTGAACCACAGACCTTTTGGTTAACAGCTGGGCAGTATAAGCACTGTACCAATAGCATTCCTAACAGGAAGCAAATGCATACTTTAAATAGTTTCCATTTAGAGACTCTCATGGGTGATTCAGTCGAACTCAAGTTTGAGTCAAAGTTCTCAGAAAATCACTCTTCAAGGTGGCTCCAGCTCTTATATGGCATCTTCTGTGGCTCTCTGGTGCCCTTTAAGATCTAGTCACTGGAATATGAGCAAAAATTGTTTAAATGTGTCACATTTCGAGGTTTTTTCCACTCAAAAGTTTTGACCATGGTTGCTTTGGTTCCTCGGACACTTCCCACTGACTGGACGATGCAACCCACTTGGATCCACACCTAGAAGCTGCAGATGAGAATTGGAAAGTTGTCTAGCATATCTGGATTACTATGTAAGGATGTGCTCTAATTCTTTACTTAGACACTTGAAGTTTTAGTGGCTTTGAACAGCCTGGCCTGTACAATGAATACATTAGCAAAAATGACCCATATGGCAGCCCTTGTGGAGACACTGGGACCTATACCTCTTACTGACAGGAATGCAAAATGCCATGGCTGTTGTGAAAACCTGTGTGACAGGTTCTCAAATCACTGAAACTGTTAGTGCCATAAGAGCCAGCAATTCCACTCCTGGGAATATACAAAAGACTTGAGATCAGAGCTCAGATGCGTGTGCACCAAAGCTCACTGCAATACTCAACAGCTGTAGGTGGAAGCAATCTCACCTTCCAGCAACACATGAATGGATAAGCAAAACATGCTCCATACATGCAATGGAATACAGAGTCAGTAAGAGAAATGAGGTCTTCATACATGTTACATACAACACAGTGCTTGAAAACACAAAGCTGGGTGAAATAAGTTGATCACTAAAGGATAAATGGCATCATTTATGTACTAAGACAAGAAGAGATATATGTATACAGGCAAAAATTCATTCATGCTTAATGACAGGGAAGAGAGGCTAGTTTTTGGAATATAGAGTTAGTTTATGGTGATAAAAATTCACATTGATTCAAAAAGGCTTGCACAGTTTATTAATACAACTATTGCCAACAAGTTGTATAACTATAAAAATTATAATTTTCATAGCTCTGTAATACATTTGCAAAAATGATTTAAAAGCAGCTTCAGCAGCTGCTGATACATAATCAAATATGTCACATGATTCGGTTTCTTCAAGGTTAGGAGTTGTGGTTTCATGGGACATCTCAATTAATTGGCTTAATAATTACTTAATGCTTCTGCCTTACCCCCTAATTCACTGCATAGTAGCCTGGTTTTAAAAACTTGCAGGCAGCTATCCAAGGTGCAATGGCTTCAATTTGTCTGGAGCAGAAATCAGAACTTCAGGCCTATGAGCCATTCCCATAAAAGCATTTGATCAAGGCAACCAGATGGGACACAAAATTCAATAATTCTAGGAGCCTTTTTCATAGCAACATAAATTTATATGAAGTGAATGATGATAACATCAATTTTGAGGGACAAGTAAGCCATTGTGGAATAAACAGGATGGATCTGAGAACATAAGAGGCAGGAAGGTGCTTCTCCTCAGCAGCCCTCTGGGCATCTTCTGTGTGGTGGTGACTCAGAGGACAGTCAGTGTCAGGGGGTAGGGGGGCTGGGAGTGTACATGTCTCCAAAGTGCTAACACACTGGGGCAAAACTAGGGTGATCCAGGAAGGATGAGAGGAAACATGATGAGATGGACCTACATCATGTCAAAGACTGGCCTCAAATTAATGTCAATATTCCCTACTGCTTTGTCAACACAGATGATAACTCCAATCCAACCTTTAGCCACTGATGAGAGCCTTATAGAACTTTCTTGCAAAACGTTGAACAACCTTGCAAGGTGCAAACACAAGAAACTCCATTTTGGAGAAGAAATAAAGTGTGACATTTAGGCCCAGTTGAAAAGTTGAATCATTACCAAGAGCCAAGAGATGGTTGGAAGAGTCACCCCAGCAAGTCTGAAGGACCCCGCTATGACTAGAATGATGTCAAGAAGCCAGCTGAACTGCCGATATAAACCGGGGTAGAGACACCGACTTTTCAGAGAGCTGGGAACCAAGGAGACACCAACTCCTGCTCTCTCCAATTCCACTGGGGTGAGTACACTGATGAAGGCTGTGCTAATTGGGACAAGGATGCTGAAATAATAATGTAGTGTGTTGCTCCTATTCCTGATAGTGACCTGAAGTGATATAGTATAAGCAAACATTAGAATTATTAGATTGTTTTGATGTGTGTTTGCAGCGAATAAACTGAGCATTCAAAAATGTCAAAGAGTGGCATCAAGTAATTATTGATTGTGCCACTTGTGACCAACCAACCATTCACAATCAACAATTCTCAAAATATATAAATCTCAGAAGAAGCTTCAGGAAATTACAGACACAGAAAACACCTCAAACATCACTTATACAAATGTTGGAAATGTTTCGAATCCAAGACACAGATTTGTTCTTGAACGGCCATGAAAACAGTCATCGCATTGCTAATGACTGACACCCACACTGAATAAACCAAAGCGGAGATGACTTGAAGTGACCCTAGAGGACAGGTGGCAATTGTCCCTTTGCATTTATGAGCCTGAAACTCTTGGTTGGAGTAGAAAGTCCTGGATTTCTCCCATGGTGGGTGGTGGTGCAGGTGGTTTCAAATTGTGAACCTTGCAGATCATAGCCCAACACATAAGCCCGATACGACCAGGGGTCCTCCACTGAATGGGGAGTTATTAAAGTGATGTGACATCCTATGAAGAAGGAAACGGCAACGTTAAGAAAAGTTGATACATGATGTTGATCTTTCCGAGAGAAGTGAACAGAAGATATTTTTACTGTTAAAGTCAAAGGCCTAGTTGGTGGTGATGCATTAGCAGTATGAGGGGGAAACAGTCGGGAATGTCACGGCAGCTCCAAAAGTCCTAAATTCAATGAAATGGCAAGCTAAATGTGTCTAGGTAAAATCAATGCTTCAGCGGGGTTTGGAATCACAACAAGCCACTGTCACTCGGCTTCCGAGTGACAGAAATAACATTCAAACGACTTATGGACTCAGTGAGCTACTCACAAGGAAGCCAAAGCCTCGTGTAAAGGGAGAGGCTGTGAACGGGGGCCTACTGTCTGTTCCGGAGATCTTCGCACCCCCACGCAAAGTAAAATTGCTTCGGAGTGTTAGTTTGTCTCTGAGAACCGGCTCACGGGGGATTACTGACTTAGCCCAAGATAATGAAAAAAAACACTGAAGGATTCTGCAGGAATTTCCAATTTTTCTCTCAGGCTTCTGTCAAGACAATAGGCATGGCGGGTGGCTGTTGTGCAGAGCTGGACATGGAAGAGCCCCCACCTGACTCTGTAAAAGGTGTAAAAGTGTGGCCTTATTCGAGAGACTTGTTTTATCAATGAAAAGCTCAAGCTATCATTTGAAAAGTGACATGTCCTTCCTACAGATGGAGCTCCAGTCGTAGTTGCCTTGCAAACAAGGTTAATTGCACTTGTCAAGAACAAACTGAATCATCTCCATCTTGATTCAAGTGATTTAATCAGAGACCACAGCAACATATACCAAGAAAATCCTTGTGCACAGTCGTTGTGGTTTAACACTGTGGTGTGCATAAATTTTGTCAAAAGCAGAAGGCTTAACAGCTGCCAATTTAAGGAGTTACTGAATGACCTTGGCTCTGATTACATTGATCTTGGTTTTCACTGCAAAGGGCAGAGGCTGAGGTGTGGGCACATGCTCGTGGAGTTTTACACACTGCAGGAGGAAGTCAAGCAGTTTAAGGGGATGAAGGGAAAACCCGTCAGGAAATTCTAGGGTGGCTGTGTCATTTGGTGTACAATACCGAGCACTCCCTCTCCAAAGAAGAGCATCAAGTTTCAGGTCCAGCCAGTCTCTCAATTCCGTGCTTTTTATCATGAAATTGTTTGAAGCAAAATGGAGCCTGTGGAAAGCCCAACTTGAAAGGAAGCTCATTGACTAATTCCCCCCTCTAGAAGGACAAAAAAACTTTGGAACGGCAGTTTTCCACCTGTGGGTCGCGACCCCTTTGGGGGGTCAAGCAATCCTTTCAGATGGTTGCCCAATTCATAACAGTAGCAAAATTATACCTATAAAGCAGCAACAAAACTAGTGGAATTGTATTAAAGGGTTGCAGCATTACATAGCTTGAGAACGATTGTCTTAGAAGGTTGAATGCTTGAATATGCAGGTAAATGTATGAAATTAATAGAAGCATTTAATGACAGATACAAAATTATGAATGGTAAACAAATGAAGTTGAACATCTTTGCTACACCATTCAATCCACACCAGCTGACAACCTAAGAGGAAATCGTTGTTATAAATTGAAGACAAGCTGCAAACTAGGTACAACCTCTCACGACTTGAGTTCCACACACATTACATAAGCCATTGTGACTTTCCGCTTTGAAGCACCACGCCTCTGTGTTCAGAAAAACTTATTGCCGAAAGAAGTTCTTCTCAAAGCTCACCATCACTGAGTCCACTCCACTCTAGACCGATTGATGCAAACCCAAAAGGGTAGCTGCGAGTAGCAACATCATCAATACCAGCTGACATCACATGGCTCACCAAAGAGAAGCCACCCTCGCCATCACATCATGAAGAAGTTAATTGTTTGACCGAACATGAAGAAGTTAAGTGTTTGACCGAACACAGCATGCTAATTTTAAATTGATAAAACCAAATGGCCTCAACGGAAATAAAGATTCCCCACCCCTGGCCCACAGCTTCACCTGAAGAAGAAAGGTTACAAACAGCAGGAGGAACTGGAATGTGTGGCTATTTGTCTCCTGAACAACCACTTCCTTGGCCAGAAGACCAGTAAAAGCAAATGGTACCTCATGACCATTACTGCACATTTTGATTAAACCATCTATAGAAGAATCCTAATTAAAGGAGGTGAAATGCAGAACCAAATTTAAAATTATCATGGGATCCACACTACCTGAAGCCATCGAGGCGAGACACACCCCGAAATTCTTGCTTTGAGATCATCTTCTACCATAAAATAAAAAACATCCTCAGAATTTCTCTTAAAATAAACAATGGTTATGGGGAGCTGATACCAGGGGACCTAAGAAGAAGGAGGATGTTTTGAGAATGATGATGGCAACACATGTGCAAGTGTGGTCTGCATTCAATTGATGCAGGTATTGCTCATGATAAGAGTTGTATGAGACCCTAATAAAATGATTTTTTAAAAGTAAACAATAGTTTAGAATTAAACTATTAAAGAATGTCTGTCTTGAGAATTGGGTTCCGTTTAGGTCTAGTTACAGGAGATCAACTGAACAGCAACTCAAAGGATTAGGTAGGAAATTTATGGGGCAGTCAGTCTATGTTAATAGTGAAAGCAATTTTGAAAAGGAGGGTGAAAATGTTTGCACAAATCAAGTGTAATAATTAATGTCATTGAATCGTACATGTAAAAATTGCTAAATTGATATATATGTCCCACTATGTGTAGTCTCAACAACAAAATAATAGTTAATTCTAGAAGAGAAACATTTTTTTAAATAAGTTTCAAATGTTAAGGCTAACATTTTCAAAGGACTACATAGCTCATGCAGAATATCAGTAGGAAATTTCCTAACATTTATGAGAAAGAAAAGATCGAACATCTATCTACAGAGAAAAAAATTAAATCATATATAATGGGATGAATATCAAAATTGTTTTTGGACTTTTCAATGACAACACTAGGAGCTAGAAGGTCATGAAACAATGTCTTCAAAATTCTGAAGTAGAATCATTTACAAGCCAGAGTCCATATAACAGATGAAGACAATTTCAACCAGAATCTAAATAAAATACACCCCACGCATCCTTTTCTCTAGAATTATTCTCTAAAATATGAGTTCCACCCAAACCAGAGTAATTCAAGAAATGATACAATATGGGATGTTGGAAACAGGGTACCCAATTTAGAAAATAGATTGAAAGAATCTAAGGAAGTCTGAGGACAGAGGAAGGTGGCCAGTAGGCTGCATAACCAAGTCATGTCAACAGAGACATACTGAGAGTTGTGGTCCTCAAGGTATCTATTATCATTAGATCACCTCTATTTAGGTAATATTTTTATTGAAGTATAACATCCATAAAGAAAATTGCCTAAATCAGTAGTGCACAGCTCAGAGAATTTCCACAAAGTTAACACGTGTGGAACCAGCATCCAGATCTAGAAGCAGAAGATTCATTCCCTTCTGGTGAACTCTGTTCCAGCTCTAATCCACCAAGGGTGGCATCTTCTACATGACTTTAAATATTTATATAGATGAAAGTCATGCATTATGTATTCTTTTATGCCTGAAATTTTTCATCCAATGTTGCTTGTGAGATTCATCCAGGTTGAGTGTTCTGTTTTTGTTTTATCTTTCTCCTTGCTCTAAGTATTTTACCTAACGACTCTATCACAAATAGCTTTAAAAGGTGACATCCTTGAGAAAAGTATAAATAATAGAAATTTCAGAAGAAATATAACCTCAACATAGCCCTTTAAAATGTAGAGCAACCCTCGCTGAACTTTCATGTTTAGACAAGGCTTTCTATTCCTGTAAAGATTTACAATAAAAAAAATAAGAAAAAGATTTACAGTCTTGGAAACCCACAGAGGTAATTCTGTCTACTCCCTAATGTTGCTATGAGATGAGAATTGACTAAATAATAATAAATGTTTTGAGTTTTTAAAAATCAATAAATCTTTTTTAAAGTAATTATTGACTCTTCTAACTTGTAATACTTACTCTCATATAAACTCAGGATGCTATTGTAAAATACTGTGTGACCTTTTAGGTTATTTATGCTGTAAAATGAACTTAAAATTGTAATCTTTTAACTGTCAGCAAATCCTTGCAAAGTTCAGCGGATTCATAAATAATGAAAGTTCATATCCTGATACAATATTTATGAAAATTTTAAAGCAGACATATAGATTTAAAAATAAAAAAGTATTTTACATAAGCTATTCAGATCAATAGAGGCTACATTTCTATAGTGGAAGTTTCAAAGAACAATTTCTCTTCTCATATAACTCTAGGAAAGGATATATTCTGTCATTTTATATCAATCTAAGCAGTGTGAGAGTCTTCTAAACAGAATATTAAAAGTCAGTAGATTTAACTATTAAAAATCACAGCACTTGTTCCACTGGTTTCCTGTGGTTGGGTCTCTTCAGGTATAACTTGGGGGAACACTTGCTCACACTGACCACACCAACTTTGACCAATACGCAGGTACATGAGTCACAATGTCATTGATCTTGGAGTATCAGTCCTCTAGGAAATGCTCGAGCTCTCCAAGCTCTTCAGATTGCCTTAGTCACGCTATTGGTAGCAGGCGTCATAGACTACTCTGCAGATTTAATGTCTTTCTGCCTCGATAACTTTATGATCCATGCTCCATGCTTTCCAAGGCAAAGTTTTCAACCTTGGGGGTGGGGAGGTCTGCCTATCTCTGTCAATTATGTACTTTTGGTTTTAAGTTACTGAAAACACTCTGATAGAGGAACTTGTGGCCAAAGAAAACCTTATTGGAAAAAATGAAATATCAGTGACTAACATTCAGATTGGTCATAAAAATCTTTAAAATATTGTATGCAATCACTAAGGCAAAATTATAAAAGTCTACAGTCCTTAGATTTAGCAAATAACAACTTGCTTTCCCAAATAAATTTGGATTTCATATTTAAAAATATTTTCATGTATGTCCTATCCAATATTTGTGAAATACTAAAACTTATTCCCTACTTATCTAAAATTTAAACTTTACTAAGCATCCTGTATAGTATCAGACAACCTTAAGTAAAGATAGCAGCCATGAATAAGACACATATAGCAATGAAATATACTAAATTAGTATGGGAAGGCTCCCAAATTCTAACATTTCACTCTCCAAGACATAGTAAGTAAATGAAGCCGGTGGCCAGCCAGCTTCTCTTTGCAAGGGTTAATTCGCCTGGAAGAAAAAGGCACACAGAGAGAAGGAAGAGAGACAGGCAAAGGGAGAAGCGTGTAGCATGTGTAGCTTGTCTGCATTCCCAGCCTCATGCCAGGGCCTCATGCTGAGTCACTTTAAAGAGGCAGACTGCAGGCTCAAGCTAAATGAGAGGTTCCAATATTCGCTGGGTCAAAGTACAGCATTGCATTTGGTGTCCAGGTGACAAGTAACAAGGCGACCCAAAAGGGGGGACAAAAGTTCCATCCCATTTCTCATCTTGCCGCTTGGAGCCCTCGAAGGAGTCTCCCCAACCCTCTGGATTGTCTCCGTGACTAAAAGAGGCAGAAAGAGGGAGATGATGGCAGATGGGACTTTCTCTGTTCCAGCTTATTCTCAAAGTTATCAAGAAGGTATTCTCATCTTCTAACAACATCCCCACTTACTATACCACAGTGGCAGCTTTAAGTGGTTTCAAGCAATTGCTTACCACCAGAAGTGAAATCCAAGCCACAGTCGCACTTTGGGCCGAGTTTAAAATGTGAGCTAGTCCTGCACGGTTGGTAGTCTTTAGGAGGAGCAGCTCATTCAAATCCACCTCTGCAATATGTTTTTGGAAGGAAGGCAGGTCTCAGAAGCCTTAAGGATTCGCTGCCCCAAAAGACAGCGAGCCTATCGCCTACTGGGAGACTGGAGACACTCACTCTCCCTTGCCAACTGTCCTCTGGCTTTATGTTCTATGAATGGTGCATGTTTGTTAGATCAGCCTTTCTTATAGAACAGCAAGATGTAAGGTTCGGGTTTAGATTAACAGAAAAGGAAACTTCTTAGAAAGCAAGATTCAAGCACCAAGTAGAGCCTAGTTTAGGAAAGCTCTCTCCTAGAACAGTGAACACAAGGCTTCCTTGTTGCTCTAGTTCCCCAGTTCTCTGCCTTCCTAATACCGCGCCCCTTGAATACAGTTCCTCACGTTGTGGTGACTTCAACCATAAAAGTATTCGGCTACTGTTTTGAATCGTAATGTAAATATCTGATATTCAGGATATATTCTCATTGTTACAAATTGAACATCATTAAAGCACAGTGATTAATCACAAAACAAGATGTAATTATATATTGTGAAAATATTTATTTCTAATTTAAAATAAAAGGGATTTTTTTTCTTGAAGCATGGTGTAGCATGGATAACAGTCTTAATATAACAACAGTGAACGACATGGCTACATTTGCCACAGTATGCATAAAAAAACCAATATCAGTGCAAAAGTTGAGATAGCTTCTTTCTCACCAGACCAGTAACTCTCAGGGCAGTCTCTGCAAGAGCACACTAAAGATCATCTCCCACAGCGAGTCTGCGTCTGTATTTAGACTTGATAACCAACAAGCGGGAAAACCCTGTATCACAAAGCTATGTTGCTGTAAGTGAAAGAAGGAGGTGCAACACAGTCTCATATAAAACAGGATATGACTGAAAACACTTGATCCAGAATTTTGTAACTGCCATTCTAGAGAAATCAGTTTTCGCTACTTTGTTGTTCTTAAATTCAATGAACTCCTCTTGTGCTGTCTCCAGAACATCAAGTTTGACTGTGAATGAGCAAGTACAAACGGGATATCAGGTGGATTTGGAAAGTATGATGAAATCTCACCTGCAAGCATGTGCAAGGGTTCTTTCACAGAAATTATCGTTGCAATCCTTTTGTCTGGTTCAATGTCATGTTCCTCAAGGAAAGCAGATAAGGTAGGCAACATGTCAATTTTATTTTCACCGATTTTTTTTTTTTTTTGCCAAAGCTGAAGTTTCATTTGGAATGATCAGATCTTTTCAGACAAATCGAGCCATGTTGCATTTGGTCCTTGCACTGATCAACTTAACTCATTCAAGATGGCAAAGATGTCAACCAAGTAAGCTATTTTCTGCAGTCCACTTTTATCATTGAAAAGTGCTTCAATCTGCTATCTTGCTTTCTGATTTAAAAAAAGGTTGTAAGTTCATCACAAAGCTCAAAAACACATTTGAAACCTTCCTCTGGGGAAGGAGCAGAGGGGACAGTGACTGCGGTCATTTCTGTCAATGACGGGACGCAACGTGCAGGCAAAATGGGCTTGCTCAGGAAACGTTCACCAATTCACAATGAAAACTGTTTGAAAATTCACCCCGAGTCCGTCTTCCGACTGTTTATTGCGCTAGCACACGCTGGGAAAGTTGTGCGACGTGAAACGACCGCGGGAGTTCAGCTCATCACAGATCAGTCCCTGCTCATCTGTAAGTATGACTTCATCAACCTCCAGTGCTAGCAGGTGGTCAGAATAGCCCAGAATGCCGTGGACACCATCTCCTACGGAGAGTTCCACTTCCCTCCCAAAGTCCCTGAAGAAGCGAGAAGGTTTCGGGCTGCGCATGCAGTGGAACAAGCAGAGTCGCCCTTCCTTTATCAACAGGGGGAACCCGTGGTCCACCAACATGCCCTACGCCATCTTCATCGAGCACCCAATGGCCGATGAGAAGACCGCATCTCTGTGCCAGTTGGAGAGCTTCAAGGCCCTGTTAATCCAAGCGCTCAAAAAGGCCCAGAAAGAGTGTCCTGTCCCAGGAAGAGCAAGCGTGGAGCTGGTCCTGGAGCGTCCCCTCCTGATCGAGACCTATGTGGGCCTGATGCCCTCCATCAACAATGAGACCAAGCTGGGCTACTCCATGACCAGAGGCAAGATCGGCTTCTAGAGGCGGCGCTGGGGAGCACCTCCGGAGAGGCCACCAGCCACACCTGACGACTGGGCCAGAGCCGGGTTAGGGTGAAGGGCGTGTGCGAGCTGGGTGTGGACACTGGTCACCCGAGCAACTGGACAAAGGTCAATGGATTCTGGATCAGGACTTCCCCTCCATCTATCTCTGGCTGCTTGTGGTCCCTCCCACCCTCGCCACTGTTGCATGTTAATAAATATCCGTGAGCCCAGCAGCACGTCCCCATGTCAGCAGTGTAGGTGGCATGCACAGGGAGGACGCAGCGCCTCTGGAGGGGCTATCACTGCAGACAGGCTTATGCTTGGAAGCCACGTTTGCATTTTGAAAAGGACGCCAGCAGCAGCCTAGTCCTATCAGCCAGCCTGGCTGATCCTCTCGGCTGCAGGGCAAAGTCACTCTCGCTTTGCAAACATTTTTCTCCAGTTTCCATGTGGGACTGCCTCTTTGTTGACCCAGAAAGGCTTCCACAACACTCATCTTGCCGAGCAGTGGTCCGTGTGGAGTGGTCCCCTGGCTGGTTCCGCAGGTGAACTGGCCCCATCCTCATTCATTCCACCGCGGGCCCGCCTCG
The DNA here is from genome assembly GCA_004026705.1 of Nesogale talazaci. NCBI lineage: Eukaryota > Metazoa > Chordata > Mammalia > Afrosoricida > Tenrecidae > Nesogale > Nesogale talazaci. The sequence goes on from PVJH01016467.1 coordinate 32,598, forward strand.
GTCAGTGACGTGCACGTGCACTCTAAGCTCAGGCCCCTGACCTCCTGCACAGCTGGCTGGAGCCGCTGAAGCCCCATGTTCTCTGGCGTCTCGCCCCCTAGCCTGGGCTGCTGCCTGGCTCTGGGTCAAGTGAGTGGATGTGCCTTTTTATTTGAAGTTGCTATTAAAATAGATGCAAGAAAAAAAAACTTCCTCTAGACAACCATCTCACTTCAGTGTGAAATAGCAGAGCATTATTCAGCTCATCCAACTCATTGTACAGTTGTGAAAATAGCCGACTATTTAAAGTACTCACCTTTACAAAATTGACAGAACTTATGATGCTTTTCTTTACTTCTTGTAACTCTTGTGGCAGTGTCTTTTTGGCTAATATTTGCCGATTAACGCGGATGACTTTTGCTGACTCATTCAATACCAAACACTGAAATCCAGATCGACATCCTAGCACAGCTGGAACACACCATCTGTGCAAACACCACAAACCTTTTCCCGTAATATCTTGTGCTCTTTCCAAAATGAACCAATTGTGTCAAATACGTCATGTGCAGTAATTGTTGTTTCAAGAGGTTTGCAAAAAAAAAACTCATCTTTAAAGTCGTCATCATTAGTATACCTCATGTAAACCAATAACTGTGAACAATTTGCAACGTCTGTAGATTCATCTATCTGAATTTTAAATATTGGAAGTGAGCAGATTTAATTTCCTGGATTATCTGATCAAGAATATTAGCAGACATGTCATCTATTCTTCTATAGACAGTGTCATTAGATAAGAAAATTGCACTCAATTTTGTAACAAATTCATATCTGATCATAACTCAAACAATGTCTTTGGCCTCTGGCAACAATAAATTCTCAGCAATGGTGGGAGGTTTGATAGCTCTGATGATTCTGAGTACCACCAAATATGAAGCTTCAATAGCTGCTATGCTTTCTTTGTGGTATTTTCCACCAGTGTCAAGTATGGCATTGTTGAGTCCATCAACTTTGCTTTTAAAATAATTGGTATCCTTGCTGGCAAAGCTTGAATGCTTGCTATCAAAATGCTGTTTTAGTTTGTTCGACTTCATAGATTTGACTGATAGAACTTCACAACAAATAACACATTGCAGTTTCTCAATTCCTGTAATTATTGAGGTAAAACCATACTGTAAAAAGATCCTCACTGTATTTTCTTTTCTAACATTCTTCTCTACATGATCCATTGTCATGGGATGGGTTGCTAATGAAAAGAGTATGTAACAAAAGCTTTAATATTACAAAAGATGATACATGGCATAGTTCAATCAATACAGTTCATTAAAGTTTCCGAAGACTTAACATTTTCTGTGTTGTTTTTACTATAACACATCAACCACCGCTGAACATAAAAAGACTGATCAGCATTCAGATTAAGTTCCCATGGTACAGATATTTCTTGCAGTATTTGATGATTTTACAATACATGATATGACATTTACCTAGTAATTATAATTCATGAAGTGTCATTTTACCTACAATACTGCTGCTTTCAGCATAGTAGCTTCTTTTTACAACGTAGCTGCTTTCCACACAGTAACTGCTCTCTACACACATGTGACTGGTCTGCATAAATCCATTATGGTGCCAACCCTGTCACATACACTTGTATTTGTACGGGGTATATGTGAAGGGGTTGGTGCAATGATGTCAGCATGCCCGGTACCCCTATGTGGGTGTATCTGCATGTGGGTGGACTTGAGTGGAGGCAGTTAAAGGAGCAGTGTGTCAGTTCCTAAAACCAGACCCCTGTGAAAGGGAAGTTTGACTCCCAGAGGGGTCGTGACCCACAGATTGATAACTGCTGCTCTAGTTCTTTAATGCTTCCTCGCATCCCTCACCCCCATCGTGACCCCAATTCTATCTTATAAATCTGCTTATACCAGAGTATGTACATGAGTACAGATAAGAGCTGGAAACACAGGGAGTCCAGCACAGATAAACCCTTTGGGACCAATATTGAGAGTAGCCATAATAGGTGGGGAAGGGGAAGGCAGAGGAACCAATCACAGTGATCACCAACAACCCCCTCCAAGAGGGATAGAAAAGTAGGTGAAGGGAGATGTCAGTCACTGTAAGACAGGAAAAAATAATAACAATTTATAAATTATCAAGGGTTCATGAGAGAGGGAGTGTCTGGAGGGAGGGGGAAAAGGAAAAGCTGATAGCAAGGGCTCAAGTAGAAAGAAAATGTTCTGAAAATGATGATAGCAACAAATGTACAAATGTGCTTGACACAGTAGATGGATGTATTGTGATGAAAGTTGTATGAGCCCCCAATAAAATTATTATTATTATTTTGAAGTTTGATTTTTTTCCTTTTTAAAAATCATTTAATTGTGCTTGTACCTCACTTATCACAATACATACATGCATATACATGCCAAGCCCCTTTGCCTGCCTGCTGTTGTCATCATTCTCCACATCTCTGCTTTTCCACTTGAGTTCTTGATTTCAGCTTTTCATCCTTTCCCCTCCCAGCTCCTCCCTGTCCTACCACCCCTCATTACTTTATCAATTATTATTTTGTCATATCTTACATTGCCCAACGTCTCCCCTTGCCCACTCTTCCGATGACCGTCCTCCAGAAAGGTTATGTAGGTCCTTGTGATTGGCTCCCCCTCTCTATCTTCACCCATTCGGCAAGTCCACTCTCACTACTGGTCCTAAGGGGTTCATCTGCCCTTGGTTCCCCAAATTTTCAATTCCCATCTGTACCAGTGTACTTCTTCCACTTCAGTTGGATTTGTAGGGTAGAATTGGGATCATGATGGTTGAGAGGATGAAGCCAATCACAAAGTATGAGCCCAATAAAATGATTCCGGACCTCTTGTGCTGGGTGCAACACAGTAATCAGAGAAGGATGGAGCAGAGGAAGAAGAAAAAGGGAGTTCAAAAGTGAAAGGATAACATGGCACTAACCCACCCAGGGGCTTCTTTGTCTCCACAGAAGCCAGAGTGGACATGCAGATCCTACCTTCAAGTACCCAACCATGAGGACAGCGTGGTCACATGGAATGATGCATGAAAAGAGAGAGCTACAGGGCACACAACCAAAGCCAGTTTGACTCCTCTCCCTGGAAGTGGGTGTGGCAGAGAACAGGTTGGGGGAGGGGGAGGGGTCAGCAAGCCACACCCACAGGGAGAAAGGCAAGAAGGAAAGAAAGAAAGCTAGTCTTGTCCCCACACTAGCCCACAGTGCTCAGAGGACTATGCCCCTGGATCACAGAAAGGACTGGGCAAACAACAAGACATGTCACACAGTCTCCCTACTGTAGCACTCCTGGTTGGACAGTCGGGAGGAGAGAACAATGGGTCAATAGTTCCTGGGGGCACAGGGAAAGGGGGCATTGTTTGGGGGGGGAACACATTTTTTAAGTTTCCTTGTTTTATGTTGCAGTATCTCTTGGGAACTTTTAAAAAGAGAAGTCTGAAAACCTGGGTAGGATTCAAGTAGTTCCTGTGTTCCTAACCCAAATAACATCTTAACAATCACTCGAACTCAACAGATCCATTACAAAACCAAACTAGCTGATTGTAATTTATAAACATAAAACAGATTCAAACTGCCACTTACTGTGTTTCTGAGTTAGGCTGGCTTCTCTAGAGACACACATATATATAGAAAGATAGAGATGTATCTTTATATATAAAAGATGTATATGTATATATATATATCAAGAAAATGGCTCCCCTAATCATAGAAACATGTAGGTACAGTCCAGCCGAACTCCATGGGTCAGATATTAAACTGAAGGCTTCTCTTGACTTGCACAGCTTGGGGGACTGGTCTACCAGAAAACAGGAAGAGGAATCATGAAAGCCATGGATATAGGATGCCTAGGTGGATGAATGCCAGCCCAATGCATCTAAGGAGTTCAGCTCACATGGCAGATCAGACGGCAGGCTACAGCTGATTCTCTGAAATGTGGTGGGCTGTTGGCCTCATTCCGAAGAACAAGATAGGGATAAGTCAGATGCCGGATCTTTTTTTTCTAAACAGTCTGCTTTTTGTTTTCTACACAATCTACTTACATAGGTAATGGGATACAACCCAGGAAACGTCATCAGGGTTGTGATCTGAGAAACAGGGTTGCACTCCACCCAAATCGCTAGGCTACTCAGAGTAGAGTGGTTATGAGTCGGAATGGATAGAATGGCAGGAAGAGAGTAAAACTGATGTGAGACTCTTTGAACCACAAGAGAGACAGCACTCATGGATGTGCAGGCAATCGACTTCGTGAGCAGGATGAAGAGACTACAATGGAGTGCTGAATGGGAACTATAGTAAAGGCCAATTTTGCTTGCTCCTACTCCTGGTGATTGTAACAACTTTTGAGACTGCAAAATATATTGAACAAAAAGTGAATAAGCAACAGATGCTGAGAAACAAAAAAAAAACTCACCACCATGGAGTTGATTCCAACTCACGGCTTGTCCTATATAACAGAGTAGAACCACCCCTGTGGATTTCCAAGACTGTAAATCTTTATTGGATGGAAAGCCTCCTCTTCTCCCTCAAAGCAGCTGGTAGTTTTGAACTGCTGACCTTGTGGTTAAGAGCCAACATGTAACCCACTTAACAACCAGAGATTTGTAGAAGTAATATTCTAGAAACAGTTATCTTACCTCAGATAATGAGTAACAAACACCTGAGAAGATGTTCGCAATAAACAGCTAACTGTAAACATGCCACACAGTAGACTTTTTAATCTAAGATTGGTGGATGAATTGTTTCTCTTTTATTTTCTGTTTATCCATGATCTCAAAAGAGGAATATTTTGCCTTAAAAAGCTGCCATTGTAACTAAAATTTGTAGGCTGCTAAATCTTTTTTATTCCTCTAAACATTTTAGTAAAATATATTTTAAAAAGATACATTTTTATCATTTTATCATTTCAATTATTAAGATGCTCATGAGGAGGTGAGGAAGTAAAGTCTCAGCATTTGTATTGGAAACATTACTTGAAAACACTAAAATAAATTTATAGTTTTAATTTTGGAAAGAAATCAATGGCCAATGATAATTCATAACCTCAAACAGGTGCTTTAGAAAAGGAAATTAAATAATGATGTATGCATTATTCGAGAGTTGGGAGAGTCTAACGAGGTTTATTAGTTGCCAGATAAGCTATATGTCCTTTGAGGATTCAATGGTAATGGAAAAACAGGTACTGTGTTCAATGTACACTTTAGGGTTGAATAGTTAAGAAACTCAAAGGAAAATGCTATCATAGTATCACATATGCATTTTAATCACAGTAATTTATTATAATTACAATAATTTTAGCAATTAATATTATAATTTTATATGTGGCACAAAGTAACAGGGAAAACATAACAACAATGTGTGAAGGGTACTGTAATGACTGTTTCTTTGGATTTAATTTCCTTTGCTGCCAAAAATCGCTTTCCTGGTCCCTTTCGCTCTCTCTTTTGCTCCCTTTCACTGTATTCTGAGGAGGGAGAGGTTTATATTTTGGATAATCATTTTTGTATTCAACAGCTTAAACAACATACCAAACCCCCAACTGCTTGTTCTGTAAACCTCCCGATCATTACCTTGTTTGCTTTTCTTCCTCATGTAGGATGTTATCTAGCCCTTTCCACAAGTCAACACCCATAGTCTACCCTCTAGCCATCCTCCTTGTTCCCTCATGCTTCTGGTAACCATCAGAGAGTATTTTTTTTTACATGAAATCATCTTTCTCAGTGTTTTTCCTTTATTACAATGGCCTCATGCAATATTTGTCTTTTTTGTGATTTACTGACCATGGTGATTCACTCACCATACTGTCTTCCTAATTCTGCCATGTCATGAACTGTTTCGCAATTTCATCATTATTCTTTAGCAATGTGGAGCGTCTCATTATATATACACCAAAGTTTATTTATCTATTTTTCTAGGTTGTTTATCTCTTCTAGCTCTATAATGTAAATAATTCCAAGATGAACATGGTTATATATGTGTGTGTATATATATACATATATATATATGCTCATGTTTTGCTCCTTATTTCTTTTTTTCTTTTTTTTTCTTTTTTGCTCCTTATTTCTTTAGGGTAAATATACAGAGGAAACAAAGAGAAAGGAATTTTAGTTGGAAAATATGGCCTTGGTGATAGAAGTGAAGCTAAAGATCACATGTTCCAATATTGCAAGACCAATACTCATTCATCACAAATAACTTTTTTCAGGCACACAAAAGGCAACTGTACACATGGTCTTCTCCATATGTAATATACAGAAATCAAATTGGAGATATCTATGGGAAGAACTTCTAGAGAACCTCACTATCAACCATTAAAACAAGCCAGGGCTGGCTGTGGAATAGACCATCAGATGCTCATATGTCAGTTCACGTGGAAGTGGAAGAAATTAATAAAGTCCATTTGAGCCAAATACAAACTTGAATAGATCCTACACAAATGCTGAGAACATCTCAGGAATAGATTTGATTCTTTGAACACTAATTGCAGAAGATATGAAGAGTTGTGGGGGGACATCAAGACATCATATAAGGAGAAAACAACAGCATTTGCACCCATACATTTACAGGGAGCTCCCAGAGGTTCAGACCCAATTCAGAAGAGAACGCAAAACAAGGGACATCATTGCTAATGTCAGATGGATCTTAGCTGAAAGATACCAGAAAGATATTTACTTGTGCTTCATTGATTCTGCAAAGATGTCCAATGGTGTGGATTATAACCAACTATAGATACACTTGAGAAGAACAGGGTTCCAGAACATTTAGTGGTACTCATGAGGAAACTGTACATGGATCAAGATGCAGATGTGTGAGCAGAACAAGGTTTAAAATGAGAAAAAGATATGCTTTCAGAAACAAATCCTGTCAACACAAGTATTCAATCTATATGCTGACCAACCCATCATAGAAACTGAATTCTATGAAGAAGAATGTGGCATCAGAATTGGAGAAAGGCTTATGAACAACCTTCCAAATGACACAACCTTGCTTATTTAAAGAGAGAAGGAATGGAAGCACTTGCTAATGAAAATCAAGGATTGTAGCCTTAAGTTTGTATTAAACTCAATGTAAAGAAAGCCTCTTGGGCTGAACCCCAGTGGCGTAGTGGTTGTGCGCGGGACTGCGGCCCACTGGGATGGAGGTTCAATTCCAGCAGTGGGGCTGGGCCTCCTACTCCCACCACCGAGAGCAGTGAGGCCCCAAAAACCACAAAAAAAAAGAAAGAAAGCCTCTTATAGTTCTTATAACATTCAATGCATCATTTGCATCAAGTATATTTGTACACATATTGTCATATTCATTTCCAAATATTTTGCACTTGAGCCCTTGGTATAAGTTCCTCTTCCCCCCTCCCTTTTTTTAATGGATCAGTTATTCTTTGCACTTTCTCCAGCATCCGTTATTTTCTATTTTGTTTTTAAACGTTGCTATCGATGCCAGTGTGAAGTGGTATCTCATCATTCTTGTGATTTACATCTCTCAAATAGCTAGCAACTGAGAGCAGTGCTGCATGTTAGCTGGAGCTATGGATGTCTTCTGTCTGCTAATATCCTCTGCCAACTTAGAAAACTGGCTTGTTCATCTTTTTTATTATTGAGATGTTGCAGTTTTCTATAGATTTTAAAGATCGGACTCATCACATATATCATTGCCAAAGAATATTTCCCAGTCTGTGCGATCTTTTTTCTTTTGATGAAGGCTTTTGATGCACAACATACCTTATTTTTAGGAAGTTTCAGTCATGCATTTCGTACTTCAGTTTTGTGTGGGTCATACTGTGTTTATGCCAAGTTTCGGGGACCCATAAGTTTATCCCTATGTTTTCACTGGTTATCTTTATAGTTTTAGGCTTAATAGTTAAGACTTGAGTCTATTTTGAGTTCACTTTTTAAATATGGAGTAATAAATGAGTCTGTTTTATTTTTCTGAACCTGGAAATCCAAGTTTACCAGTACTATTTGTTGAAAAGCATTCTCTCTTCCCCATTTAATGTATTTTGCCCCTTTGTCAAAAATCAGTTGTCTGTCAATGCAAGGATTTATTCCTTGAATCCCTGCTCTGTTCCCTTGGTCTACTTTCCTGACTACTGCGGCTATGTAGTATCTCTTGAGCTTGAGAAGTGACCTCCCGTTTTGTTCTTTCTTGATCATGTTTCAGTTATTCTGGGTCTCTTTCCTTACCATGTACAGTTGGTGGTTAGATTATCTATGCCTTTAAAGACTTAGCCCTTTCTCTTTATCATCCTACTTTTCTATCATCCTAGTCACATGTTGCTTGTAGCTGCCAATCACTGTCCATAACCACAGGACCACAGGAGTGAGATGCTGACCAAGATTGGCCAATGACAGTCTTCTCTCAGAATGAAACAACAAATAGTACATGAGAGCAATTAGTGCACATTTTTTAAGCTCTGGTGTTTTCCTGGCATTCATAAACCAGTAAATCTTACAACCTCATTCCTTCTGTGTGTGACATGCCTATGACAGAGTGCTGAAGAAAATATGCTGCTGCTGTTCAATGCCATTGAGCTGATTCCATCTCATAGTCACCCTACCTACAACAGATGAAATAATGCCTGGTTTTACACCATCCTCACAGTTGTGTTGTTTGAACACAATGTTGCAGTCCCCATGCTAATCCATTCTGTAGATGGCCTTACTCTCATTTGTTGTCTCTCTATTTTACCAAGCATGATGTCTTACACCAGGAACTGGTCCCTCCTGAAAGCATGCACAAAGTACATGAGACAAAGTCTTACCATCCCTACTTATAAAAAGTATTGTGGCTGTACTTCTTTCAAAAAAATTTTTTCTGGTTCTTTTGACAATCCAGTAGAGATTTCAATATTCTGCATCAGCAGCATAATTCAAATGCATGGGTTTTTCTTCAGCTTTCTATTTTGCATGTCCAAATTTCACATGCCTAGAAAACATTTGCAAATACCATGGCTTGGGTGAAGCTTACCTTCCTCCTCAAACTAACATCCTTACTTCATCCTAGTTGCATCCTCAAACTAACATCCTTGCTTTTCCACACTTTAAAGAAGTCTTGTGCTTAGAGTTACCCAATGTAATGCACCACTTGACCCCTTCACTGTTGCTTTCATGGACACTGCTTGTGGATCCAAGCAAGAGGTAATCTTCAGTAACTTCAATCTTTTCTCTGTTTCTCATGATGTTACCCACTGGTCCAGTTAAGAGGATTTTGGTTTTCTTTACACTGAGTTGTAAAGGCTACAATCCTTGATTTTCATCAGCAAATGCTTCCAGTCCTTCTTTCTTTAAATAAGCAAGGTTGTGTCATCTGCATTTCAAAGGTTGTTCATAAGCCTTCCTCTAATTCTGATGCCAAATTCTTCTTCATAGAATCCAGTTTTTCTGATGATTTGGTCAGGGTACTGATTAAATACATGTGCTGACAGAATACAACCATAATGCACAACCTTTCTGATTTTAAAACATAGTATCCCCTTAATTTTTTTGTACAACTGAGACTTGATCCATGTGAGGTTCCTCATGATTACAATGAAAGGCTCTGAAATTTCCATTCGTCTCAATGCACTGTTATGATCCACACAGTCTATATATGTTCCAACTTTTATTTTACTTGGACCCAATTTAGTTTTTTGGGTTTTTTTCTTTTTCTTTCTTTCTTTTTTCCCTTCATTCCAAAGTATATATTGTCTGCCAACATGTATTTAGGTGCTGGCATTTTTAAAAAATCACTCTTGGGGGGGCATATACAACTCCTATCACAATCCAAACATACATCCATTGTGTCTAGTACTTTTGTACATTTGTTTCCCTCACCATTCTCAAAACACTTGCTTTCTACTTAAGCCCCTGTTATCTGATTCTCATTTTCCCCTCCCTCCCAAATCCCCCATCTTTCCTCACTCCCCGCCTCTCATTAACCCCTGACAATTTATAAATTATTATTAGTTTGTCATATCTGATGCCATCTGACATCTCCCCTCACCCACTTCTCCACTGTTTATCCCCCAGGGAGAAGGCCTTATGTAGATCCTATCTATTCTCCCTTTCTACCCCACCTTCCCTCCACCCTCTCATTATCACCCCTCTCACTACCGGTCCTAAGGGATTCTTCTAACCTGGATTTCCTGTGCTTCCAGTTCCTATCTGTACCAGTGTACATCCTCTGATCCAGCCAGATTTGCAAGATAGAACTGGGATCATGATAATGTGGTGGGGAGGAAATATTCCAGAACTAAAGGAACATTGTACGTTTCGTCATTGCTTCACTCCACCCTGACTCCCTCATCCACTCCCCAAGCCTTCTCTGAGGGAATGTCCCGTTGCCCACAGATGGGCTTTGGGTCCCCACACTGTACTCCCACTCATTCACAATGTTCTTTGGTACTTGATAGCTGATCCCCTCAATACCTTATGATCACCCAGGCTACTGTGTTTCTTCCATGTGGGTTTTCTTGCTTCTTAGCTAGATGGCTTCTGTTTATCTTCAAGCCTTTAAGATGCGAGACACTATATCTTTTGATTGCCAGGCACCATCAGCTTTCTTCCACACATTTGCTTATGTATCTACTTCGTACTCAGGGATCGTGTTGGGAAGGTGAGCATCACAGACTGCCAAATTATTAGAACAAGATCTTCTTGTATTGAGGGAGTACTTGAGCAGGGACCCACTGTCTATGTTTCTTTAATATTAATCCTATGACTATATGTACATAGTCCTATTTCCCCTTCATTGCATATATTTATATTTACATATGTATATGCCAGTGTTTGGATCTCTATAAATGCCCTTTGCCTCCTAGCTCTTTCTACTATTTCTTTTTACTTTTACTTTTTTCTTGTCCCACTATCATGGTCAGCCTTCATTTGGGTTTCAGGAATTCCTCTTGGCTACACTATCCTTGATCTAGCCCTGCCAGACCTCCTACACCCTCCTCACCATCGATTTTTTGTCGTTTGCTGTTTCCATGTTCCTGGGTCTGTCAACACCCACTCCTTTTCCCCCTCTCCCATGTACAACCAGAAATGTACTCTTTTGTGGCTTATTTATCCTGCCTATCCCTTCTAGATAAAGATGTAGAGATAACAATATGCCCTGACACAAGAGAATAAGAAATAAAATAATAGCTGCAACAACAATAGAAAAGCAACAACATCAACAACAAACCCTATAAATAATTCAAGGTCTATTTGTTGTCCTTTATGAGTGTTTTCTGGTTGAATCTGATGGGGCACCTAACTCTGACAAGGTGTGATTGATGTTCCCTGGGGACTTCGTTGCTCTACCCCTACTTGCAGCTCTGTTGCACGCCCCCAATGTTTGAGTTCAGCATGGTTTGCTCAGGACAGGGACAATTCCCGCTGTGTGTCTCTTATGTTGACCCCCCTGGTGCTATGGGTCAGTGAGGAACGTTATGGCTCGTGACAGGGCCGGCCCTATGGTCCTCTTTGTACATTGGCTTCTCAGAGCAGAAGTATGTCCTCAGAACTTGGTGGACCCGTATGTGCTTCATTCTTTTTACCCCTCCCCTCTCGTTGACTCCAGTATGCTCTGATCAGACATGTCCCTCTCCTTGACCTGTAGCTACAGTGCTGCCCTCTCAAGTGGATTCTTCTGGGTTCGGGAGAAAGGGCTGAGAAGGAAGTTCTGTCCACGTAGTTGGTAATGGGGCCGCACCCCCCCCCCCGGCCCCTCTATTGGTTCCCTGCTTCATGTCAGTGTGTTGCCTGCCTTAGAGCACCAAGTTGAAGTCTGGTCCTTCTTTCCCTGTGGAGATATGAATAACACCGCCCCCCTTTGGTGGGTTAGTGACTTGTTCCTCCATATATCCACGCTTTTTCCCCCTTTTCTTTCCCCTCCTTCTTAGTGGGCTACCATATATATCCCTGAGTTTAGTTTGGCACCTCCCATATTACCTGGACCTCATCTCAGGGAGGTATGTATACAGTAGCTTCTTCCCGATGCCCCATTTGGATTTTTTGGAACTTACCTCAGCAGACTCATGTTGTACTTGTCCTTTTGTGCTTGATTACTTCACTTAGCATAATTTCCTCCAGTTCTTCCCATGCGTCAATGTGCTTCATGCATTCATCACTGCCTTTTAAGGATGCATAATGCTCCATTATAAGCATGTACCACAGTCTTTTGATCCATTCATCTTTTGATGGAAATTTGGGTTGTTTCCAGTTCTTTGCAATTGTGAACTGTGCCACGATGAACATTGGAGCACAGATGTCTGGCCGTAGTTTGTTTCTTGTCTCTTATGGGTATATGCCCAGTAGGGGGGTTGCAGAGTCATATGGCAGCTCAATTTCCACCTATTTTACATATCACCATATCAATTTCCATAATGACTCTACAAGTCCATCAGCAGTGGAATAGAGTTCCTATCTCTCTGCAGCCACTCCAACACTTGTTACTTTCTGATTTCTTGAATTGGGCTATCTTTTGGGGTGTTAGATGGTATCTCATTGTTGTTTTAATTTGCATTTCTCTTATGGCTAGAAATCTGGAACATTTTCTCATATGTTTGTTGGCCAATTGTATTTCTGCCCTTGAGAAATGTCTGTTCAAGTCCTTTGCCCACCTCCTCAGTAGACAATTGGATTTTTCCTTGTTGTAAGTTTTAGTAATAAAACTTTGTCTGATATATCATTGCTAAAGATGTTTTCCAATTCTGCGATCCTTTTATTACTCTCTTGGTGAATTCTTTCGATGTACACAAGTGTTTTGTCTTTAGCATATCCCATTGATCAATTTGTGCCTCCTCTATGTTTGTGTCCTTTCCTATTTCTGATAGACTATGTATTCCCTGAGTCAAAGTTCTCAGATTTGTTCCTATTTGTTTCATTTTTTCTGGCACCATGAATTGAAGAGGGCATCCACTTCCCATTTGATGTGTTTTGGGCCTTTATCAAAGATCAATTGTCTGTATATTGATGATTTTATTTCTGGGTTTTCAATTCTTCTCCATTGGTCTGAATATCTATCATTATACTAATAGGTGTTGGCATTTTTGAAGCTAATTACTATTTTCTTTACAGTTTCATTAGCACTTCATCCACATGTCATACAACTCAGTAATTCAATCATATCAAGAAGAGTTGTACAATGATCACCATATTCAATTCTATAAGCTATATAATTGCTTGTATTCATATATGTAATCACATATTTTTAATTGTGGCAAATATATATACAACTAAACATCCTTCAATCCAACAATCTACATATATAATTCAATGTCATTGATTGTATTCTTCATGATATACAACCATTACTGATATCCTTTTCCAAATTATTCCACTGCCATTTACATAATTCAATGCCTCCTAAGCAAAAACTTTTCTTTCACCCATGGTAACCATTGATAAAGTTTGGTTTTGTTTTTTGTTTCTTAGTAGTTTTCTTGATATAATATTTACATATCAGATATTTACATAGTTAAATCTTTTTTAAAAGAGTTGTATATACATCATTACAATCAGTTCTCAAGCTCCTTTCCCTTCCAACATTCATTGCTTGTTCCCTAAATCACCCACCCTCTCCACCACCACTCACATGTCCAATAAACCATTGTATCAGTCATTGTCTCTATTCATCCACTCTTTCTGTGGGTCACAAACTAGGAAACCCAAAAGAAACATTAAAACACAAAATCAAAACAAAACAGCAAGAAGAAAGAATAATATAAAGATAAAAATAAAGAAGAAGAAAGAAAAAACATCATCAATATTTTTAAAGCCAGAGAAGAAATTTCTACCATGGAACAAACAAGAAATGTTTGAATCTAGAGCAATTTCCAGTTTTGTCTAGAGGGTGGTCAACTGACGAAGCATCATATTAGACTTGGATCCACCATCATCAAGTTTACAACACTCTCTGAATGAAAGTAAATCGGGTCCAGTCCCTCCCCTGTGGCCAGAGGGGACCTGCTAGAGGCTTCATCTGACTAGGTACTCTGCAGATAGACTTTGAGTTCCCATGGTCCTCCATACGCTTCTACAAATTTGGTGTTCACAATTTAAGCTCTGATACTTCTCCTTTCATCATATTTGAATTTTTATGCTGTCATCTTTGGATCACACAGACTGGTGTGCTTTTTCAATATGAACTTAGTTGATACCTCCCTTAGATGACTGCTTGTTTAAGTATAAGCCTTTAGGACCCCAAACATGATTCCAATTGATAGCCAGGCAACTCTGATGTCTTCACCTTACCTTCAATAGAGTGACCTCTTAAGCAGGACCATGTTATATTAACTAACTGTTCTTAGGCTGAGGCTAGAATTTAGTAGGAGCCCAGAATCCATTGGATTTTCCATGGTTTATGAACAACTCTGGTTTATTTTGGCAGTTTATTATTACAACAAAAATAAAAAGCAGCAGTAACAAAAAATAATAAGAAAAATAATATAAGAAATAATAAAGGTTCCTGGGGAGTAGGGTAGGGTAGGGAGGGGATGAAGGAGAGCTGATCCCAACCACAAGATAAGACCTCCCTCACTGAACCACAGCGCTACAAGAGACTACACTGGAGGCACAGTGTGGCCAATTGTGCCCAATGTGACCCCAGCACACTGGGGCAAAAAGCTAAGAGCATGCAACAGAGCGGCAAGGGTAGCAAAGCAATTAGGTTCCAGGGGAATACCAAAAAAGACATTAGGGCCAGTGCTTGGCACCTCATCAGACTCAACTGGAGAACACTCTGAAAGGTTCACAAACAGACCTGGGACTATCTATAGGATTTTCTTCTCTGTCGTTGGCTTCTTTTGGGGGGGGTGGGGGAGGTTCTTGCTGTTGTTTTGGGGGGGTTGTTTTCTTTTGCTGTTTACTTTTGCTCTGTCTTGTTTCTGTGCTTATTATTGTCTCTGCATGTCTATCTTGATAAGATACGTGGGATAGACAATCTGGGGAGAAAACGATGAGACCAATGGTTTTGGGGGCAGGGGGGTCGGAGTCATGGGAAAGGGGAAGGCAGGGGAAAAGAAGTGGGTGCTAACAAACCCAAGGACATGGGAAAAACAAGTGATCTAAAATCGATGGTGAGGAGGGCTTAGGATGCCTGGTAGGGCTTGATCAAGAGCAATATAACAGAGAGGAATAACTGAAACCTGAAAGAAGACCAAACATGATAGAGGGACAAGAAGAAAAGAAAAGGGAAAAGGGGAAAGAATTAGAAGGTAATGGGCATTTAGAAAGGTTTAAATACAGGTGTGTACATACAAATATATCTATATGTAACTATAGGACAATACATCTATATACATATATTTATATGTTAAGTATCAAGTTAGTAGGCAGACACTGGGTCTCTACTCAAGTACTCACTTGGTGCAAGAACACTATGTTCTGATAACCTGGCTTTCTCTTTGTTCTAATAACCTGGCATTTTGTGATGCTTACATTCCAACATAATCACTAAAGACAAAATGGGTGCACAGCAAATTTGTGAAGAAAGCTGATGGTGCCCGGCTATCGAAAGATATAGGATCTGGGAAGGCTTGAAGACGAACAAGCAGCCATTCTAAGTGAGAAGCAACTAAGTCCACATGGAAAAAGCACACCAGCCTGTCTGATCATGAGGTGTCGATGGGTTCGGCTATCAGGCTTCAAAGACCCAAAACAAAAACAATCATACCAATGAAAGGGGGTTGGGGCACAGAGTGGAGACCCAAAGCCCATCTCTAGACAATTGGACATCCCCTTACAGAAGGGTCACAAGAAAGAGATGAGCCAGTCAGGGTGCAGTGTAGCAAGAATGAAACAAGCAACTTTCCTCTAGTTCGTTAATGCTCAACCCACACACACTATTGTGATCCCAATTCTACCTTACAAATCCAACTTGACCAGAGCAAGTACACAGGTACTAGATAAGAGATGGAAACAGAGAGGATCCAGATAAACTCCTGAGTACCAATAATGAGAACTAGTGATACCAGGAGGGGAAGGGGAGAGTTGGGGGAGAAGGGAGAAATGATCTACATATAAATCCTTCCTGTGGAGTAAAAAACAGAAAAATGGGTGAAGGAAAACATCGATTAGTGTAAGACAAGAAAAACATCGATTAGTGTAAGACACGAATAACAATTTATAAATTATCAAGGGTCCATCAGGGAAGGAGGGTAAGGGAGGGAGTGGGAAAAATGAAGAGCTGAAAGCAAGGGCTCAAATAGAAAAAGTTTTGAAAATGATGATGGCAACAAATGTACAAATGTGCTTGACACAATGGATGGATGTATTGTGATAAAAGCTGTATGAGCCCTCAAAAAATGATTTAGAAAAATGTTCAAGAAGAAAGAAAATGTTTAGAAACATTGTGGGAGGAATTGTACAATTATGCTTGATCCAATTGAATTATGGAATGCGATTTTTTGTTTTGCTTTTTAACCTTTTGTGCAAGTCAGTGTGCCTGTTTTCATTTCAAAATACTTATAACCAGGAGGCATCAATACATGAATATAGTTTATATGGTCCAATCTAATATTTCTAGGTCAATTGTGGAATGTTATAATATCGGTAAGCACTCCCAATAAAATGATTAATTAAAAAGTAAAATAAATAAGTTATTTAAAATAAACTTAACAATAATCTGAATACCAATGTCTATGATACTAAAATACTTCTTTTGTTTTGTTTTGTTTGTGGGCATCACTGCCCCTTGGTGGGAGTAGGAGGCCCAGCCTTGCTCCTGGAGAGTTGCTGCTGGATTTGTACCACCAACCCTGTGGGCCACTGTCCCACACACAACCACTACGCCACCTGGGTTAATCCCAATACTAAAACACTTTTATGCTGGGAAAAAAAAAAAAAAGCAAAAGGCAAAAAAACAAAACCAAAGAAACAACAAAGAGAAAGATATTGTAGATATTGTTAATCATCTCCCTGGATCCCAGTTACCTTGATATCTTTTCTTCACCACAACTTTTCTTGCTGTTCACAACTATTTTTAAAATCTCATCAATTTTTTTTATTAAATGCTTTTATAATTTCAATGACCCCTGGTTTTGCAGTGAGGTAAGTATTCAGCTGCTATAAGAAAAGTCATTACTTAGGATCCAAAATTTCACTCTACTGTGGGAAGATGTGGCTATCTATGGTACTTCTGTTGTGATTTATTACCTGGGGAGCCATATGGGTCAGTTCCACTTTCTGCTCTACAGTTGCTATTAAGCAAAATTGATTCAGCATAAATGTTTTCTTTGGGTTTCAATTTTATTGAAGAGGTATATCTATGTTAGTTTCTTGGAGCTCAAGTCACTGGGTCATTCATGCTAAACATTGTTTTTCTAAACTTGTTTGATCACAAAATAATAGTGAGGTAGAAAGAAGTATGCTTATTAAAACACAGATTTGCAAGTTCTACCACCAAAAACAAAAGGCTACTGAATTCAGTTTTCCAAGGGGACAGTCAAGGAATGTGTATTTTTAAATAAAGATCCCAGGTAAATATTATAGTATAGTCTGGTAAATTTAGGAAATATTGCCCTATAGCTATTACTTTTTCTAAATGTAAATTCTTCCTTTGGAAGTAAAATCTTCCTCCTAGGGTCTTTGAACTTTTGAACCTTTGAACTTTTCTCTGGACTAAGTTTGTTTTCTTCTGAACACCTCAGAAAAAGCTAGTTTCCTTGACTATTTTTCTTTTATGGGCTCTCTGTGGCAAAATCATTCTGCTTAGCTGATTCCTATGTCATCAATCAAGCTAAAGCTGTGTGAGTTCATTGTTTAGGAAATTAGTGGAAAGGTCCCCAGCCATTAAGTTACATAAACCTAAGTCTAAATCCCATTTAGACAAATCTGAGTATATATTCAATATAACTAATAGCCACATATCTTGACAAGTTCCTTAAAGTCATTGTTTGGGCTCAGTGTTGTTCATCACAAAGACCCTCATTTTTGTTCATC
>PVJH01016468.1:0-50494 GCA_004026705.1 Nesogale talazaci
GGGGGGGAGGAAGGGTAATATAGAGAGCTGATAATGGGGGCCTGGAGGGAGGGAGAATGTTTTGAGAGTGATGATGGCAATGGGTGTATAAAAGTGGCCTGCATACAACTGATGTTGTTAGGGATTGTGATGGGAGTTGTAAGGGCCCCACAATAAAATGATTCATTAAAAAAGTGGGGGGGAAAGGGGAGGATTTTTTTTTTTTTGAAAGAGGAGCTTGTACCAAGGGCTCAAGTGGAAAATGTTGGGAAATGTATGTGGAAACGTGTGCAAATGTTGTAGTAGCTATAAGAGCCCCCAATAAAATTTAAAAAAAAAAAGAAGGGAAAAAAAAACCCCAAACAAACTCATGGCTTTAGAGTTCACTCCAACACATAAAGATCCTATAGGGCAAAGCTGAACTGGCTCTGTGGATTTTCAAGTCTGCAAATCTTTACAGGAGTAGAAAGCCTTTTTCCCCAGTAGAGATGCTAGTAAGTTTGAACTACTGACCTTGTGGTTAGCAGTCCACTACAACACAGATTATTTTTGTTAGTTGGGGTATAGGTTAAATAACATAATTTATGAAAGTCCCTGTCAATAGTACTCAGAAAGCATTCATTTCTATTACCTGTTCCAAGAATGCAAAATTAAGGTTCTCAATATTGTGGGTGAGAGAAAGACCAGGCTTTCGACTACCTTAAAGACTTATAGTCAAAGAAACTCACAGGGGAAGTTCTATCCTATTCTGTGAGGTTACTATGAGTCACAACTGACTCAATGGCAGTGAGTTTGGTTTTTGGTATACTGTGGGTAGATGTCCATTTCCCAGGTTTGAAATTCCACAATGGCCCTTTACAAGAACAATCATTCCATCAAAAAATGTATTAAGAATCAATTATATAATTGACATTGAACTACGTAAGTTCTGAGGCTACCAACATTGAAAAGATGACATCTCTGCTGTCAGAGAGCTCTGACTAACTGTAATTCAATAAAACCATTGCTTTAATAAGGATAGAGGTCAATGTATAATGGAAATCAAAGCAAGTAGGCCTTTTACAGAGAAGGGTATTCTGTGGGCTGCACAAGAGAAGATGTTAATGGTAATGGTACAGGAAAAGCTCAGTGGCATAAGAGTAGATAATAGTTCAGTCTTGCTGGGACATAAAGAACAAGAGAGGAGGAATTGCAAGAAATGAGACAATGGATCACAAAAGGTCTAGCATGTCACAAAAAGGGAACTGAATTTTATCCTGAATCCACTGAAAAGGGTAGTTGTAGCCCAAGAGTGACTTTATCAGCACAAACAAAAAGACACCTTTAAAACCAAACTCACTGCAATCAAATCAATTCCAACTCATAGTGACCCAATGCGAGAGACAGGACTGCCCTTGTGAGTTCCCATTGCTATTAATCTTCTTGGGAGCAGAACGCCTCATCTTGCTCACATGAAGCAGCTGATGGGTTCAAATCGTTGACCTTGTGGTTAGCAGCCCAATGCAAAACCCAGTACAGTACGAAAACTCCTTGGATGACATCTTAATCCTTACCTGTTTCCAGAAGAAAAGAAAAAAGCCTCACCCTCTTGTCCTGTTCCTCTTAAATGAAATTCAGGAGACAGTAAATGTAATTTTGCACCAGGACCACGGTACACACTGAATATAATCAGTTAAATATGAATATGAATCAGTTAAACTGTGGGTAAACTGCAGGAGGTAGTGCCTGCTGTGAGAAGAATTTTGGCAGCACTATTACCTTCAGTTTGATCTGAGGCTTAGTGATAAGAATGACACCTTTGAAAGAGACAATAACATTGAAAATTCTATAATCTAACATGCAACAAACAGAAGGAGGGTACCCTGTACTGTTTTGTTGTACGACAATGTTAAAACCTCCCCTCTTTCCACAACAGGGATGTGAATCTCAATAGGACATTACAGCTTTATCTCACACACTAATCTCTCCGGAACCTTAGGTGACAGGTGTTTATGTGCATACATCGTTAATTGGGGGAATTCTTAAATTGTTTTACTTCTGCTGTTTTGCTTCTCTCTTACTAATTCAATTTCATTGGAAGACACTGCAGAAAAACTGTATAAATGAAATATTATTGCATTTCTCTCTCCATTTCTGTCTCTGAGCACATGCAAAGTGAGAAAGTATTTATTATATTTTGCAAAATAAGACAATGAGGCTCAGAGAGGCAAAGCAAAATGTCCAAGGTCATACTGATAATAAGTTGCAAAGCCACAACTCTGACCCATGTGTGTTGGATTCAAATATCTCAAAATGTAATACTCCCTTGAACTCATATATCTAAAAATGCAGTACTTGATGCAGAACTTGGGGCAGAACAAAATTGCCAGAACATAAAAATTTGTACAATCTTTGTAATAGAAAAATAAGGGGATTATAAACTTTTAAAATTATAAGGAAGGGCGAAAAGAATAAATACTTTGGAGGAAGGTGAGATGGAGAAAGCAAAGACCTTGGTTTCCAAAGAGAGGAAGAACCTGGGTTTGTGAGGTGAGTTACAGTTAATTCTTGATGAGAGGGGATAAAAAAGTTTCAGAGTGGGAACCCAAAATGAAGCAGAAAAAGGGAGGGAGCAGTGAGCAGCTGGCAACTGATCTAAGTACAGCTTTGTTTGTCCTCCTTACCTGCCATGAAACCAATCTTGGCACAAATCACACTCGATCATGAAGCGGGTCACATCATAAGGCAGCCGGCAGAGGCAATACACAGGCACAGAGGCCATCTTCGTCTGGCCTTGGAGTGTTCTGCGGTGGGCCAGGTTCGTGGTATCAAAAGATGTGGACCGTGGTGACACGTACAATGGCTGGACACAAACAACACTTTTTATAAGTGAATCAGGTCCCCTGAGGTACTAAGCCTCAGTTCACAAATGAAGAGTTAGCAATGCCAGGATGCAACACAACCGAATGGGCCTTAGGGGGCAACAAGAGTCCACTCAGCCTTCAGAATTTCTTTAACAAATAAAGGATGGCGTTCTGCTGCTGAGGTTCCCCTCCCCCAACCCCCGCTGCCCCTTCTTTGGCCCTAAGAGTCAAAGATAAGTTCTTTCCGGGTTTCACAGAAATATCTGAAGCTTTTTCGGGAAGCGACTTTAATCCCTCACTGAACCTTTTCCTTGCTTATACTATCTTGCTTCCCAGGGCTCCCTCATTATGACGAAAACCATAACCTTAAGGGGGAGGCTAGAGGTACCAAAGGGGGGAAAAGTCTCCCTCAGCCCAAAGGAGGCGCAACTAGAGCGAAATGAGGTATCCCAGAAAATCTGTAAGGGTTACTCCCAGGCTACGTATTCAGGGACAAGGTAGACAAGACCAAGTGTCCAAATCAAATCACAGTCTGGGGCCATGTTTGGAGAGTTTAAATGATGTTTCCCTTCACTCTGAAATTCACTCCTTCCACGACAAATCAAGGGTCTCGTCATCCCCACAACTGAAATAAATCTCAATTTTAAAACTAAACCGATCTCGCTCTACTTCAAAGATGTCAGGATTCTCGCCACCCTCTTCAAACCCCCTGGAACTGACTAGAATTTCCTCACGCACCGCTACCCCACCCCCACCGCTTAGAACTACTAGGTACCTCCTTACAGTCTTCTCAAACTCAGGATTCCCCTGTTCCCCGAAACTGACACGAGATTTCATCATATACCTTTAAGCTGACAGCAATCTCCCAGCAGCGCCCCAAACTTACGAGAATATAGCTTCACGCCTTCTAAATTGTCAGGAACCTCCTCACGCCCCAAACCTGACGACAAAGTCTTCCGTTCGGAACCCTACAGGAACCTCCTCATTCCCAAAGCTCCAAGGACTCCTCGCGCCCGCAGGCAGGACTCCCTCGCCTCAGCAAACGCGCAATAGCTAGCTGCGGAGCGCCTTGCGCGAGCTCGGCAGAGGCGCCGCCGGCAGTTCCGGCCCCACCGGCGGCGCGCGCCGGATTCTGGGATTGTCAGAGTAAGGCTGCGAACCCAGCCGGCCTCCCTCGGAACCACCCGCTGCGGCTGCGCGGCTCAGGCCGCCGCCGGAGGGGCTGCCAGTCAGAGCTCCCACCGCAGCTCTCTCGGCCGCCTGGCCAGGGCCTCCTGGAGATTCTGGACCCGGCCGAGTCCGCAGCCACGTCATAAACGAACCGGCAGAGTGTGATTGCTGGGCCAGCTGGAGATAGCCGCGAGCAAACCAGCGAGGAAGGAGGTGAATCGGCGGCCAGGTTCGAGAAAACGACCCGAGAAGTGGTCGTGAGAAACCCAGTGGCGGTGGTGGTAGTCAATAAAGTTTATTCAAAACAATGAGGAAGTTGAGGTGGAGAGAGGAGGGGAAATATGGGGCAAACAGCTACCATAATGAGAGTGGCGTCGCTGCCGCGATGGGGGAACAGCGGCGGGGGGAGGCGGGAGGCAGGGAACTTACCCGCCATCTTATGAGGGCCGAGTACTCGAGATTACCACACGGCTTAGGCCGGGAAAGGAAGGGCGGCCATCTCTTAGCCTAGGGCGGAGCTCAGCTATTTTGGAACCCTCTTGATGCTTTAAGCCACCTAATCGAAGTTGAAAACCTTGCTCCAAGAAGCCGCCATCTTAGGCGAAGCTGTCACCTGCCTCCATTTTGAGCGGGGCCAGAAATTTCCTAGCTTTTCCCTCCTCCGGGTTAGCATAGAGTTAAGTTCTCCCCACTCCTCCTCCTTCCCAGTTTTTTCCTCCAATGAGAGTAGGTAAACATTGTGACTCAAAAATACGTAATTTTACTAAGTGGCAGAGGGGCCGGACTTCAGGCACGGTTGAGACAGTGCTCACCAAGCACCTCTGTGCTATTTGTTACCTTGCGGGGGGGGGGGGGGGGGGCGCTTCTGTTATTTTTCCCAGTTTGTCAAATATGGACACAGCCTAAGAGAAACCAACTTACTTAGTTTACAGAACTAGGGAATTAGTTCTTGTGTCAGCTACTACCTGTGTGTCTTCAAGTCTTCAGTTGTAGTTCAAACCTGTTGTTGACCCTTGGCTGGGTCCTCTCTTCTTTTGACCCTACTGTTTCACCCTGATTCACTTCAAAGACAGTTGAGATATTTCCATGTGTCTGCTCCAAGATTTTCTGACAATAGCTTGCAGGTTAATTGAGTTACATGCAAATGCTTAAAAATAACAGTTAAACAATGTAATCAAAATGAGTTCTGCCAAGGCAATCATTTATCCCCAATTTGCTCTTTGCTATCATTTAGGAAAGAGCCCTGCTGCCGCAGTGGGTTAACCATTGGATTGCTAACAGAAAGGGTTGGTGGTTCGAAAATCAGCAGTTTCACTCTGCCCTATACAGATCTCAAATGGCACAAGATGATCATAAAGGTTTATTAGGAAGTATTAAGAAAATTTAAAGCAGCATCTCACTGCTAAAGCCACTGTCATCAAGTCAGTTCTAACTCGGTGACCCAGATAAAATCTCTAAATTTTTACAGGAGCAGACAGCCTCATTTTTCTTCCTCAGAGTGGCTGAATGACCTGTGGTTAACCTGACAGTGCCACCAGGCTCCTTGAAAGCTGCATTGGTGAGAAAAAAAACCAGTCAAGTGCCAAGGAATTTTTTCCATCACAATGCCCCTGTACAGTCTTTGAGGGTAGCAGGAGCTGTCCTATCAGAACCTGATTTTTTTCCCATTCAGAATTCTTTTTGTTCCCCCAAACTCAAAAAATATTTAAAAGAAACAAAACTTCAGTCCCTTAGGGATGCCAAAACTGCTGCTTTAAATAGTGCAAATTACAGGTTCCCAAGCATACTTGGCCTACTGCCTTTTTTTCAGAAAGAGACAAAGTTAATTCACCTTCTCTGGCAGGGAAAATTTTTTGTATTATAGCCCATAATCAAGAATAAAGTGTAGATTTCTGCTCTTGAGGACCCCCCCCCCACACACACACACATCAACTAACACTACCACCCAGTTTGGAAAACACTGGTAAATCAAAGAGAACAAAATTATCTGGGAAAGTTTAGAGAAATGGTAATGCCACTTTCAGAAGTTCATAAACCTAAATGGAGCATATGTTGAGAAACAATGGCTTCACATTTTGCTATTTTAGTTTAATAAATACTTTTATTATTTTGAAGCAATACATTTTGATTTACCCTGTTATCTCCAACATTACCTAATACAATGGAAATTGTGACCCAGGGAAAGTCTCAGTGGAAAGACATAGTGATTTTAACCAACTTTGGATTAAATATATTTTGTAAACCTATGAGACCACATGTTAAGAGGTATTATATGGATTCTATAACTTAAGCTTTCTTAGCTTCACAAATAGGCAAGAGGGACGGAGACAGTTTTACTAATCTGGAAAAATATATATATATGAGAATAGCTGTAGCGGCTGAGCCCTGGTGGCATAGAGGTTGAGTGCGGGACTGCAGCCCACTGGCTTGGTGGTTCAAATACAGCAGCAGCAAGGCTGGGTAGCTCCTACAACCACCAGAGGGCAGTGATGCAAAAAAAAAAAAAAAGAATAGCTGTAGCATGGAGTTGAAAAGGATCAAAATGAGGGAAATGAATGTAAGTTAATGTCTGATTTGGGTTTCGGGGACCAGAATACATAATAGGAAAAGCACATTTGATCAGGAAGAAGACTGTATTTCGTTTGGGTAAGTTTCATTGAGGCTTATGCTTAAGCGCATTAATTGACTTACCCAACAATTATTTATTGAGCATCTTATATACACCAGGCATTGTGCTATGTGCTAGACATATAGCAATGATTCAAACCTAGCTTTAATAGAACTGACATGATATTGGGAGATCAATCAATAGTAAGATAAATTTTCATTTGCATATGGATCAAGCACCTATTGAGGCAATCCTGGATTTTAAACAATTTCTATTCCTAAATTTGCCTTTAAGTCAAATTTGCCTTTAAGTCTAAACAGGTAGAGCGAATGAAGTAAGTCAAACAAGAGAACTTAATAGTGTAGTAAGTGCCATGTGGAAAATAAAACAAGCTATGAGATGGGAATGATTTGGAGGAAAGGCATTCTGCTTCAGATAGGATAGTCAAGGAAAGCCACTCAGAGAAAAATGACGGGAGCTGAGAAAGGCAGAAGGAATAAAAAGTGCAAAAATCTTAAAATGGTGGCAGAAGCCTGTCAGCAATGCTTTCTGAACTTTACTGGACAGGGTACAGGTCGAGGGGTTGGGATGAAGGCTCCACACTTGACGTATGTATCTTATAAGATTGTGCAGTATAAAGAAAGAGACAAAGATGTAATAAATAATAACAAGGTGGTGGGAGGTGAGGTAGGGAGCTTAAGAACTACCTAGAGATATAAACAACATGTGTCAGAACAAAGAAAGACCCACAATTAATTCAAGCATATATTTTTTTAGTGGGTATGTCAGGAAAGGCTCGACTGGAAATTGCATTTGGCTTACCCATTGTTTTGCCCACCCCACCCATCCTAGAAAATCTTAGGGGTCCTGGAAATTTAGGGAAGAGGAACTGAAGTTTCTGGGAATGGCAAAGCTGTCAGGGGCCTGGATCCTGGGCAGTCATATTTTCAAACAAGGAACTACTAAGGATGAGAAGCAGCCAGCTGCTACATTGAAAAATGTGTGCTTTGGTCATGTCTCTTATGGATACAGTACATGATCAGGACGGCCCACCACAGTACAAAGCTACCCTGGCTTCCTTCCTTCATATTCTACCTTCATTTAACAGTTTTTTTAATTTTAACTGCATCCATCCATTCTAGTTAAGTGACCCTGTGGACCAGTAAAACTGCTCTGTAGGTTTTCTGAGACTGGAAATCTCTGTAGGAGCAGACAGCCTCATCTTGTTCTCACAGACTGGTTGGTGAGTTTGAACTACTGACCATAATGTTCACATCTTAGTGCTTAGCCCACTATACCACCAGGGCTTATCATTTTATTATGCAATAAATAGTAAACACATTTGTATTGAAAATATTCAAGCAGTTAAAAGTAAAGTTCCTCCTTATTAACTCAATCACTTCCTTGAGAGAGAACCTTAGGATCTTTCTGATTAGTTTTTCTTTGTATATGTATGTGGTAGTCATGTGCTTATGTTAATTTTATGATTGAAATGTAGGGGTGGAGTCTAGCCTGTTAATCTGGAGATAGCCATTGAGTAGCCAATGAGGCCGCTATGTGGGCATGGCTTTCTCCTGAGACTTCTGGGAAATCTCGCGATATTTTCCTCGTGAAGATGAGAAGATATCTTCCCCAGTTGTTGTGAGTTAGTCTCAGAGACGAGGAATCACGGAAAAGACAAGCTGGCAGCGTCCGAGAAGCTGGAGGATCCCGCGGAGAGACCACACGGCTTTGCCCTGATGGAGCCAGACCTCTGAAGCGGGGAGGGGGGGGGGGCACATGGAGACCTCTGCCAGCGATGAGTTGCTTCTGCAGTTGATGGACCCTGCGCCCTGGAAGCAAGGAGCCATGTGGAGAGCCCTATCAGCGCCAGGACTCTGTACCCACTGACCTGTTACTTTGTGAGTCGCAAGGAGACTTTATAGACTGATTTCGGGCATATGGGTTAATATCGGCCTTATGACTTTGACTTGGACTGGGCTGGGATGTTTTCTCAATGTCCTGTTCCTCTTGTATATAAACCTTTTCTCATAACCATATGTGTGTCTGTGAAATTTGTTCCTCTAGTCTACCCAGACTAACACAATGTACATTGAACTATTAAGATTAAAAATGATGAGGCATAGAGTATAAAATACATGAGATTAAAAAGAATGAAAGAAGAAGAGCAGGGGAAAAATTATAGGTTTGCGCCAAAACAGACTTGAATATATAGTGACAGTGAAAATTAAATGACATAATAATGATAAATAACACCTAAAAACTTACTGTGTGCCAAATGCCATCCTAAACTCTACATTCATTAATTTACTTAATCCTTACAGCAAACCTATGATGGAGGTACTAGCACTAGTCCTATGTTATGGTTTATGGATAAGGAAACTGAGTGTGGAAGCTTTAAATTACTTTCTCAAGTCATATAGCTGGTAAATATTCAAGCAGCGATTCTTTGAGGATACAAGTTCAGAGGTTATCTCTTCTTTATACCACTGGTGTAGATTTAACAGCAACTGGTATCTTTAAGATGAATGCAATTGAGAAAGTTGGTGGTTCTTTGCAGATTTTGAATCACAGAAGCAAAATAGGATTTTACACCCACTTGGAAAAAAATAGTAGCTAGCATTGGGATCAAAAGGATTGTGGTCCCTGAGACACCAAACAAGCTGGGAATACTACCCACTCCTAAAGGGTCATCTTCATGAATGTGCCACTCATGCAGAGGTCTGTTCCCAGTGTGTGTGTGTGTGTGTAAAATAACATCTTTTATTTATTTTTCAAATCACTTTATTAGGTAATAATCCAGGCATCATAATAAGCAATATTGCACAATCACTACCACAATCATTTTCAAATACTTTTCCTTCTTGTAATCGATTTCAGCTTGCCATTACATCTTTTCCCCAACTATATCCCCCAGGGAACTTTATTCTAGTTATTGTTTTTATAGATTCACCCAACCTGAGTTTCCTATGCCAAAAGGCATAGAAAGATACATAAAAGAGAGTCAAGAATGCTACTAACAATAACAAAAGACAAGAGATAAGTCCAATTCAAAAGAATGCCCCCCCAAGCAGGAATATTAAAAACCTCCGGCACCAGAGAAACCACATGGTGACTCCTGCCACTGCTGAGATACTTGGGATGGCACAGAGAGCCCCCTGCCAGTGCTGAGATGTTTCTACCACCACTGGATACACAAGACTGCACTCACTAGCTTGTGATTGTCCTGACCTCATTACATGTGCTTCGTGAGTCTGAAGAGGACTTATGGATTGGTATCGGACATATGGGCTAATCGCGGACTTATGAACTTTGACTAGACTGGGCTGGGATGCTGTGTTAGTCCGGATAGACTAGAGGAACAAATTTCAAAGACACGCATATGGATATAAGGAATGGGTTTATATTTAAGAGGAACAGGACATTGAGAAAACATCCCAGCCCAGTCCAGCTCAAAGTCACAAGTCCAATATTAACCCACATGCCCAAAATCAGTCCATAAAGTCTCCTTCTGACTCACGAAGTCACAGGTCAGTGGGTACAGAGTCCCGGCACCAACAGGGGTCTCCCCATGGCTCCTTGCTTCCAGGGCTCAGGGTCCATCAACAGCATGCTGCTCCAGCTTCAGAGGTCTGGCTCCATCAGGGCAAAGCTGTGTGGTCTCTTCGCCAGCTCCTCCAGCTTCTCAGACGCTGCCAGCTTGCCTGTGATTAATCATCTCTCAAGCTAACTCCCAACAACTGGGGAAGATAGCTTCTCATCTTCAAGAGGGAAATATCGTGAGATTTCCCAGGAGTCTCAGGTGAAAGCCATGCCCATACAGAGGCCTCATTGGCTACTCAATGACTTTCTCCAGATTAACAGGCCAGACTCCACCCCTACATTTCAATCATAAAATTAACAAAAGCACATGACTGCCACAGATGCTTTCTCTATATTCCATTCCTCTTGAATATAAACCTTCCTTATATGAATATGCGTGTTTTTAAACTTGTTTCTCTAGCCTACCCAGACTAACAGCAGGTATATTTAATTATATACAAATCAGGAAGTCACTTTGTGATTACCACAAATTGTAGGAAATATCAGAGGATATATTAAGATGTTATTATATGACATATTAAAATTAAACTCAGACTTACATGAAGTTGATTTTTATGAAAAGTTAATTAAAAATAGATTTTTTAGAAAAAGTTCTCACAAGAATAAACAGTTCTAGGTATCATAAAATTTTCAAATAATTTATCAGAAATTTATACCAATGCTATCAGCTCTAGTAACAGTTGCTTCAGCCAAAACATCCTTCTCAACTTTATCAAATGTTATTTATAATATTATGACTATTACTACTTTTTTATTTGATTGAAAGTGAAGTTGCTAAAAATATAAATTTTGATGACATGTTAAACTAATTCCACCACTTGTCTGTTAGTTTGTGGTACCATGGGAGCTTATTCATTGCTGTGATGCTGAAAGCTATTTCACTGGTATTTTCAGATAGTAGCAGGGTCACCCAAAGTGAATAGGTTTCAGCAGAGCTTCCAAACTAAGAACAGACTATGAAAAAGTAATAGGTTGTGCACTTCCTCCCTCGATGCAAGAACATATAAGAACATAGTCTGTGATGCTCACGTTCCTAACACTATCACTGAAGACAAAATGGGTGCAAAGGTAAATGTGGTACAGAAAGCTGATGGTACCCAGCTATTAACCGGCCAGATTAACTATTAGCTATTAAAAGATTCAACATCTGGGGTCTTAGAGGATTAAAGATAAACAAGCAGTCATGTAGCTGGGAAGCAGCAACCCCACATGGAAAAAGCACATCAGCCTTTGTGATCATGAGGTGTTGACAGGATCTGGTATCAGACATCAGAAGACTCAAAACAAATGATATATCAATGCAAATGAGGGAGAGAGACATTGGAGTCCCAAAGTCCATCTGTAGACAATTGGACATTCCCTCACAAAAGGGTCACAAGGAAGGGAGAAGCCAGCCAGGGTATAGTATAGCACCTATGAAACAACATTCCTATTATTCTTTAATGCCCACCCCCCACCCCCTGCTATCATGACCCCAGTTCTACCTCACAAATCTGGATAGACACAAACATGTACACTGTTACAAATAAGATCTCTCACACGGAATCCAGAACAGATAAACCCTTCAGGAACAATAATGAGAGTAATGATACCATGAGGGTAGGGTAAAGGTGTGGGGAGAAAGAAGGAACCAATCCCAATGATCAACAGGTATAATACCCTACTCACCCAGGGTGATGAACAACAGAAATATGGGTGAAGGGAGACAGCAGATAGTGTAAGATATAATAATAATAGTTTATAATTTATCAAGGGTTCAGGAGGGTAGGAGGGTTGGGGTGGGACGATACCAAAGATTCAAGTAAAAAGAAGAAAATGTTTTGAAAAGGTTGATGGCAAAATGTAAAAATATACTCGACACAATGGATGTATGGATTGTTACAAGAGCTCTAAGAGCCCTCAATAAAATGATTTTTAAAAATAGGTTGTCCACTTCAGAAGAATTAGCTCTTAAAAACCTTGTGGATAGTAGAACGTTGTCATATACTGAAAAGCTAATAAATAACAGCAGAATAGCATCTGAGGATGAAAGACAGTCAAAATATAACTGAGGAAGAGTCGCCTTCTCACAATGACATTGATGAAGTAAAGCCAAAGTTTTCAGGACCTTCATCTGCTGATTGGGCACTACTCAAAATGAGAAGAAATAGATACAAGCATAGATTAATAATTGAAACTTGGAATGCAAAAAGTGTGAATCTAACAAAATTGGAAGTTGTCACAAATGAAACGGACCTCATAAAAATTGATATTCTATACATTATTGAGCTAAAATGGTCTGATATTGGCTATTTTGAATCAGAAAGTCATATCATTTACTATGCTGGTAATGACACCAGAGGAATGGTGTTGCATTCATCATCAAAAAAAGATATTTTAAGAGCTCTCTTGAAATACTATTCTATCTGTGATAGGCTATTGTGTTAGTCTGGGTAGACTAGAGAAATTGATAGACATGCATATGGATATAAGGGTACGGTTTATATACAAGAGGAATAGGACATTAAGAAAGCAACCCAACCCAGTCCAGTTCAAAGTCATAAGTCTGATATTAGCCCATATGCCCGATACTAGTCTGTAAAGGCTCCTTCCAACTCACGAAGTCACAGGCCAATGGATGCAGAGTCCCGGCGCTGGCAGAGGTCTCCCCAAGGCTCCTCGCTTCCCGGGCTCGGCCCATCAACAGCATCCAGTGATGATAGAAGCAACTCAGCGCTGGCCGGGGTCTCCACTTGTCTTCTCCAGCTTCAGAGGTCTGGTTCAATCAGGGTAAGGCCATGTGGCTTCTCCTCCTGCTCCTGGAACGCTGCCATCTTGTCCGTAGTTCGTTGTCTCTGAGACTAACTCCCAACAACTGGGGAGATAGCTTCTCATCGCCATGAGGGAAATATCACGAGATTTCCCAGAAGTCTCAGGAGAAAGCCATGCCCACATGGAGGCCTCATTGGCTATCTCCAGATTAACAAACTAGACTCCACTCCTACATCTCAATCATGAAATTAACATAGCACGTGACTGTCACAGCTATCTATCCACATACAAGGAAATCCAGTCAATATAATATGCCTATTATTCAATTATAGGCACCAACCATGAAAGCTAATGATACAGACATTGAAAATTTGTATATATGTCTTCAGTGTGAAATTGATCAAACATGCAATAAAAATGCATTGATAATTGTTGATGGTTAGAATGCAAAAGTTGGAAACAGGGAGGAATAATAGTTGGAAACTATGACCTTGGTGATAGAAATGAAGCTGGAGATTGCAATAATGTAATTGTGGGAGATCAATGATGTTTCAACAACCTAAGAGGTTCTCCAGATGGAATACACAGAAATAAAATTGACTACATCTCTAGGAAAAGAGGATGAAGAAGCTTAGTATTACCAGCTAAGAAGAGGTCAGGAGCATATGGTTGCTCATTTGTAAGTTCAAGTTGAAGCAGAAGAAAATGAAAAGTCCACAAGAGTCAAACTACAACCTTGAGTCTATCCCACCTGAATTTTGAGAACAAATCTGATACATTTAACTAATGGCAGAAGCCTAAATGAGGTGTGGGATGACATCAAGAAGATCATACATGAAAAAAGCAAAAGTCATTAAAAACATAGGAATGGACTGTCTGGGCTCTTCATGGGGCAGGCACTCAGTGTGGGTGGGGTGTGTTATAGGTAAGCTTGTGGTGCCAACATGGCCAAAGACGATAGGTAGGTCTGTTGTGACATGGCCAATGAACACATGCGATCAACTGAAGGGCAGAAATAGAAAAGGCTTGGCAAGCTCAGCCCTTGCTCTCTTGCTTTCGGATCTTCAGACCAGACAGCTGCCTTGTTCATCCTGTGCCTTGACCTTCGAGCAACACGACCTGTGGGATGCCTAATTGTGGACTGTGAAGCTGTGAATTCAGGGTCCTTCAAGCCCTACTTCACCACGCTCCTGGTACCACTTGTGTTGGTCAGGGTTCTCTTAGAGAAATAAAACCAGGACACTAGTAATTCTCTTTATATATTTATATAGAGAGAAGAGTATATAAGATATACACAGGGTCCCCTAACAGCTGTGCTGCCTTAAAGTGGGCACCTGGCTGACTTTATCTCCCTACAGAAGCAAACAGTCTTTTCTCTCTTCCTGTCCTGTCACCCAGCCCCCTCATACCTTCCCCCAATGCAGGTATTAGGATTCCTCACCTATGGGACCCTGACTATAGACACCGCCCACCTTGTGACACACATAGTTACTAAATACGCATGTCTATGGCTACCAACAAATGTCCCATGCATGGCAGTAAAGGTTCTCTCTCTGTTCTCCCAGCTCCACGTGGTCCATCTGGAGGAGCTGAGATAAGCACACTACTCTAAAAAAAGGAAAGAGAGAAAAGATCAAAACAGATGTTGGAAGGGACTTTTTTAATGATCTTTGATTATCATTTCTTCCATTTGTCTTTGTTACTCTATGTTCAAGAGCAAGTTTCAAAGTGCAGCTCAAGAAGACAAAATATTATAATGATGTGCAAAGACCTACATATGGAAACCAAAAAAGGAAGAACACGCTCAAGAATTCAAGAAAGAAATCAAGTCTAAACTTTGCAATACTGCAAGATTCTTTGAACAAAATGTTGGACAATGCAGGAAGCATACAAAAAGATGGATTGAATCATTGTACTGAAAATAACTAGCTGAGATTCGACCATTTCAAGAAGTAGCAAATAATCAAAACTCAATGGTATACCAAAGAAAGAAGTCGAAGCAATGAATGCATTAACCAAAAATAAGACTCCAGGAATTGATGGAAAAGCTGTGGAAATATTTCAACAAACTGATAACGTGCTGGAAGCACTCGGTGGTTCTCAACCTTCCTAATGTCTCGACTCTTTAAAACAGTTCCTCATGTTGTGTTGAACCCCCCAACCGTAACATTATTTCATTGCTACTTCATAACTGTAATTTTTCTACTGTTATGATTCTGGTTTGACCCCCCCCAAAGGAGTCACGATACACAGGTTGAGAACTGCTGCACTAACTCATCTATTGCCAGAAATTTGGAAGACAGCTACTTGGACAACTGACTGGAA
The DNA here is from genome assembly GCA_004026705.1 of Nesogale talazaci. Lineage (NCBI taxonomy): Eukaryota > Metazoa > Chordata > Mammalia > Afrosoricida > Tenrecidae > Nesogale > Nesogale talazaci. Next base: position 15,280 of record PVJH01016468.1, read on the forward strand.
AAGATCTGTATTTGTACCCATTCCAAAGAAAGAAGACAAAAATAATGCTCAAATTATAGAATGATATCATTGATATCACATACAAGTAATATTTTGCTAAAGATCATCCAAGAATATTTGTCAAGAGTACCTTGACAGAGAACTGCCAGATTCAGAAAAGGATGTAGGACAAGGGATATCATTGCTGAAGTGAGATGGATCTTGGCTCAAAGAGAATACAAGTAAGATGTTTATTTGTGTGTTATTGACTATGCAAAGGTATTCTGTGTGGATCTTTAAAAACTATGGATAACTTTGAGAAGAATTGAAATTCCAGAACACTGGATCAAGATATTTGTGAGAACAGGACAAAGGCCAATTGCATGGCTTAAAATCAGGAAAGGTGCTCATCATACTTATCCAGTCTGTATCTGAGCAAATAATCAGAGAATATGGATTATGTGAAGCAGAATGTGGTTATCAAGTTTGGAAGAAGGTTTGTTAACACCCTGAAATATGCAGATTATACAACCTGGCTTGGTGAAAATAAAGAGACTTTGAAACACTTTCTGATGAAGATCAAGGATTGCAGTCTTTAGTATGGATTACAACTGAATGTAATGAAGACTAAAATCCTTACATCATGATAAATTGAAAAAGGATTATTTCATCTTTCTTGAATTCATAATCAATACTCATAAAAGCAGCAGTCAGTGACACATTGCATTAGGTAAATCTGCTGCATGTGATCTCTTTAAGATACTAAAAACCAAGGACTAAAGTGTGCCTGACCCAAGTCATGGCTTCAGATAGCCATGTGAAGGTTGGACATGGAATAAGGAAGACCAACAAAGAATCTATGCATTGGTTGGTTTAGAATATTGAAAGTACCATGAATTACCAAAAGAAGAAACATATCTATTTTAAAAGAAATACAACCATCATGCTCTTTAGAGGCAAGGATGGCTAGACTTTGGCTCAAGTACTTTGGACATGTTATCAAGAGAGAAGAATATCATGCTTGGTAAAGTGGAAGGGCAGTAAAAAAGAGGAAGACTCTCGACAAGATGAATTGTCACAGTGACTGCAACAAGGGCTCAAACATATGAACAATAGTGAGGAGGGGTAGTATTTCGTTCTGTTATAAAAGAGATCACTGAGTCAGAAACAACTTGATGGCGCCTAACAACAACAAATATTATGTAATAAATTTCTCAAAGTAGAAATTTAAGGAGCCTTTAAGGAGAATTCTGGCCTTATTTCTTCTGAGAAAGCTCTGCTAGTTCTTTGGGCAGCTCATGGTACTTTCAATACTTTTCTCCAACACTATAATTCAAATGCATCATCAATAAGGAGGACAGAAGAAATTCAGTCCTACTGAAGTAATTCAGTCCTCCTTATTCATTGTCTATCTTTCACATGCCTATGAAGCAATGGAAAATACCATGACGGGTCAGGTGCACCTTAGTCATCAAAGTAACATCTTTGCTTTTCAATACTCTAAAGAGGTCTTGTGCAGTATATTTACCTAATGAAATACATTTTTTGATACCTTGACTGCTACATCCATAAGCATTGATGGTGAATGCAAGCAAGACAAAATCCCTTAACAAATTCAGCCTCCTCCCTTCCCCCCTCCCCACTTATCATGATGTTAACTATTGGTTCATTTGTGAGGATTTTGGTCTTCTTTACATTAAGTCATAATTCATACTAAAGGCTGAAATCTTTTTTCACATTTTTCTTCATATAATCCAGCTTCTCTGATTATTTGTTCAACATAGGGATTGGATAAATATGGTGAGAGGATACAATCCTGTTACACACCTCTTTTGATTTTAAACCATGCAGTATTCCCTTGTTCTCTTTGCACAACTGCCTCTTGTTCTTCATGAGCACAATGAAGTGCTTTGGAATTCCCATTCTTCTCAAGGTTATCCACACAGTCGAATGCCTTTGCATAGTCTAGACCACACAAGTAAACATCTTTCTGGTATTATTTGCTTTGAGACAAAATCCATTTGACATCAGCAATGATACCCTTTGTTCCACATCCTCTTCCTAATCCAGTCTGGACCTCTGGCAGCTGCCTATCAATGAACTGTTGCAATCATTGTTGGATGATCTCCAGCAAAATACTGCTTCCACGTGTTATCAATGATATTGCTCAATAATATTAGAGCATTCTGTTGGGTCACCTTTTTTTTTGGAATGAGTACTATATGGATCTCTTCAAGTCAGTTGGCCAAGGAGCTGTCTTTGAAACGTACTGGCACAGATGAGTGAGTTATTACATTGCTTCATCAACTTTTTGAAACATTTCAATTGGCATTCCATCTGTACATGGAGCCTTATTTTTGGCTAATGCTTTCAGTGCTGCTTGAACTTCTTCCTTCAGTACCACTGGTTCTTGCTCATATGCTACCTCTGAAGTGGTGGAATGTCAACTAGTTCTTTATGACACAGTGTTTCTGTGTTTTCTTATATTCTTCTCTCGATACTTCCTGCATCATTCAATATTTTGCCCATGGAATCTTTCAATACTGGATCTCTAGGCTTGAATTTTTTATTTTTTTACTTTAAGATATGCTGAGTGTGCTCTTCCTTTTTGGTTTTCTAACTCTAGGTCTTTGCACATTTCATTATCATGTTTGACTTTTTCTTCTCAAGCGGCTCTTTGAAATTTTTACTCAGCTCTTTGATTGCACCATTTCTTACATTTGTTTTAATTACTATAAGATTAAAAGCAATTTTTAGAGTCTCTTTTGACATACATTTTGATCTTTTCTTTCTTTGCTGTTTTTTAATGACTTTTACTTTCCTCTTGAAGTCCTCCAGCAGATCATCAGGTTACTAGTGTTCAATGTGTCAAATCTGTTCTTGAGATGTTCTTGAAATCCAGGTGGGATATACTCAAGGCCATAGTTTGTCTCTCATGGACATGTTTAAATTTTCTTCAGCTTTGTCCTAAACTTACATATAAACAATTGACGAGTAGTCAAACCCTGACCTGGTTTCAGCAGTTGATATTGAGCTTTCCATTGACTCTTTTCACACCTGTAGTACTTTGATTTCTGTGTATTTCATCAAGGAAAATCCATGTGTACAGTCACCTTTTGTGTTGTTGTAAAGGGGTGTTTTCAATGGACAAGTCATTGGCCTTACAAAATTCTATTATGAGATCTTCAGCTTTGTTTCTATCACCAACCCCATTAATTTCCACTACTGTTCCTTCCTCTTTGTATCCAGCTTTTGCATTCCAATTGCCAATAATTATCAATTGATCTTGATTGCATGTTCAATTTCTAACTGAAGGCATTGGCAGAATTCTTCAATTTCTTCATCTTCAAATTCTTCAATTTTTTTCTTTTGTGGTCAGTGCACATATTTGATTATAGCTGCATTGACTGGATTTCCTTGAAGGCAGAGAGATATCATGCTATTATAGACAGCATTGTATTTCATGATTGATTTTGCCATGTGCTTTTGGACAATAAATGTCACACCATTCCTTTTGACTTTTTTATTCTCCACGTAGTTAAACATATAATTTTCTGATTCATAATGGCCCAGTCCCTTTAACCTCAGTAATGCCTAGAATATCCATCTTTATACAATACAATTCATTTTTATGACTTCCAATTTTCCTAGATTCACTTTACACTTTCCAAGTTGTGATCATTATATTTTTGCAGCTGTTTCTCCTTACTTTGAGTTATGCCCCATCAGCAAATGGAAATCCCAAAGGCTTTCCTCTCACAGACTTTACCTGACTCACATCACTTTTGATTCCACTATGAGAAATCAGTTCGTCCCTCAGTCACATTTTTAGTGCCCTCAGGCTTCAGGGGCCTATCCTTTGGCACTATCTCTGACAATGTTCTGCTTCCATTCTTGTCAGTATTTGACAGTGTTTTGAAGTTATGCATTTTCAGAGGCCGCTTCCTCTGAGTAGAGCCAAGTCCTTATTTGTTGTTTGTTCTCAGTCTGGAACTTCCACTGAAATCTGTTCAGTTTGACTGACTCTGATGGAAATATCAGTGACATAGCTGCTAGCTCCATAGCAACCCCCACAAGCCACCACAGTACAACAAACTGATAGACAAGTGGTGGGATATATTTTTAAAATACCCCTTTATTAAGTTTTACACAGGACAAAAGAAATCATCTGCATGAGGGAAACCATCACTCTGAGGTCATAATAGTATGCAAATATTAGGTTTCTAAGGTGGAAAATACCTCAGTTCCTGGCTTTCCATAAGAAATAATTCACACTGAAGCCTGGTTTGTGATCCAAATAGTTTTTTTTATAAAGGACGGAAGAAGTTTTGGGTTTTACAGTCACTGAACACGGTGAACCTTGTGGGACTGCACACCCACACAAGGTAGACTGAGGCCAGAGAGACCATGGTAAGGTTGAGAGGAAGGACAAGGAAGGAGAGATAGAAAGGTGGTCTCAAGGTTCAAGGAGTTGAGATCTTTTGATGGGAGATATGGTCGAAGGTATTAGTTGATTCCATTGGCTGAATTAAGCCCATGTGGGCCCAGTTTGGACCACCTGGCTTGGGCTTGAATTGGCAGCTGCACAGTAGTCTTTATGGCTAGCTGAGGCTCATTCTCTGCAGCAACCTCCTGTAGAGATCCTCCAGGCATGGAGAGGGACAACCCCCCTGTCCCTAACAGGAAGAATTCACAACCACATGGCTAAATAATAAAACAAGGAAAATCATCACAAATTGATGATTGGCAGTAGATCAGTACAGTCAAAGGCAGACCTTCAAAAGTCTACAGAGTCAATGATTGGTATATGTATACTACTGCAAATTTTAAAAGCTTATGAAATTGTGTTAGGTTTCTCGGGTGGGAAATACATTGGTCCTTGGCTTTGCATGAGATAAAAAGTCACACCAAAGCCCGGTTTGTGATCCATGTGGGTTTTTATAAAGGAGAGAAGTTTCAGGTGTTATAGTAAACTGAATACAGGTACCCTCAAAGCACTGCAACTTCACACATGACAGAGGGAGGGAAGAGAGATTGAGAAAGAGAGAGACCACAGCATGACTGAGTGGAAGGCAGAGGAAAAGCTTGAAAGGAGGGATGTTTTCTCCAGGTTCTGATTTTTTAGGGCCTTCTGCTGGGAGGCATGTTCGACTTTACTGGTTGACGCCATTGTCTGAAACAAGCCCACCTGGCCTAGATAGATTGATCCAATGCAGGTGTACCACACACCTAGATATACCCACCCACCCCTCACCCCCTATCTCAGGGTCGAAATTGGCACATGCCTGGTAGACACCCTGGTCCCTACTCTAGCTACCTAAAAAATTGGTTCAAGACCCTGTCAATTTCTACTGGAGTATGACTCAGGACTATTGGTCCCGAGTTCCCAATTTCTGTGGAGGGCATGTGCAGGCAAGTTCCTGAGAGTGAGACTGCCCTTTCTGGGCTGACCAGAGAAGACTTAACAAACACTTTCCCTGAGGGTAAGCCTTGTTAATTGGTCTGAAAGAACTCAATGAGGAGAGAACCTATGTGGAGATACAAAGTGGCTTTAGACCAGATGTCCCGCTTTTTAACATTTTTAACACTTATCGTCCGTCCCACAGCATTTTAAAATTAAAATATATTACAATACTATTTTTGCATTCTATGAAAATTTTTGTTGCTCCATATAGCCCAAAGTTTTAAACAAGAGCTGTCCCCCTCATCAATGGTGTCCCGCTTAAAATCTGGTCACTTTAAATTTTAGGGTAATCTTTTGCAAACCTGAGGCTCAGAATTTAAGCTTTTGTACAACTCTTAGGCACAAAATGCTACCTAAAATTGCCTCTTTCAAGATAGAGGAGCAACTCTGACAGTCCAGCTGGAGCAGGATAAGGATGAACTAACCCATAAAAGGAGATACAGAAAAGAGAAAGTTATCAGAAATAGAAAGATGGCTGATTGTTATCACTGGGTTTTGTTATCAATTAAATTTGAGAAATGAAAGAAAGAGATGAGTCTACGATAACCCTCTGATTAAATTATTTTTTCCGCAATTAGAAGAAGGCACTGTCATAGATGAGAGGTTGAAACGGAGCTGCAGGAAGGGAGACAGAGCTCAGTTAGGGATGAAGACGATACACTTTATTGGAGGTAGTGAAGGACTTTTGGGAAGGGAAAGGACAGCAGAGAGAGAGAGAGAGAGAGAGAGACAGAGACAGAGACAGAGACAGAGACAGGAGCATCTTGAGCTCCCGGGCGGTCCCGTGGCCCGAGAGGCCAGGGAAGCCGCACCCAGTATTGGGGCAGCACATATATAGGGCTTGAGCCAAGGACATATGTACCAACAAGGGGATGAGGCTTTCTGAAGTTGCAGTTGCAGGGTCTGAGTCAGAATATGGTTTGTGAAAACATAGATCTGCCTTCTGGAACACTGAGGGAAGAGGCTGTACAGACTCGACCCTGAGAGATAAGTTCTGTGAAGGGGCTAGGCCCTTTGGGGAGATAAGCTCTGTGAAATGCCAGAGGAAGGGTTTACAAAGTTCACCAGGCTGTTCATCTCATTTTTGGTGAGGCTGACACAAAAGGGGTGCAAGGGGCTGCCTCGTCCAGGGGGCTGCCCGGTCCAGGGAACTGCCCGGTCCAGGGGGCTGCCTGGTTCGACCCTGGCCCATACAATATATAGAGAGTGTAAGGTCAGCGTGTGGTCCTCCCTCTCTCTTTGGAACTGACATCTAGTTAATGCAGATGCCCCGCCCCCTGCCCCCCCTCACCCTGCCTTCCCTCCCCACAGCTTAAAAAAATTTCTCTACATGTGGCCTGCTTTGTTCACGGCCCTCTTTGCACCAGGCCCACCTATACCTAAGACCAGGCACTCAGCAGCATTTCGTCAAGACCTGGATATACCATCTACCTCCAATCCCCACTAGGCTCCTGCCCCAGTGCCGCAGGGCTATATAAGTGCAGTCATTTTGCCTCCAGGTGCAACTCTCTCAGACCTCAGGTCTCCTGAACTGTGGGACCTCGCCTGGGCTAAGTATCTCCCCAATAAAACTTATTTTGACTATAATTTGGCCTCCATTCATCTCCAGTGGCACTCAGTCACTTTACAGAGAGGATCAAGCATCAGGAGAGATGATGAGTTCACTTTGGAATATGCTACTTCAAAATACCTTTAAATGGAGCTAATAACAATGAGGACAAGAAAGAAAAAAATGTTTTAAGGTTGATTGTGGTGACATACAACTTCTTAATGTGATTAAACTAATGATTTCAATGATATATAACATAAGCCCCTTCCCCCCACCCCCAAAAAAAAACTGTTAGTAAAAAAGCACCTCTCATTCACTCACTCAATCACTTACTTACCATCAAGTTGATTCTGACTCACCATGACCCAAAAGACAGGGTGAAACGGCCCCTGTGGGTTTTTGAGACTGTAAGTTTTTTTTAAAAATCATTTATTGGAGGCTCACACAACCCTTATCACAATCCATCCATCCATCCATTGTGTCAAGCACATTTGTACATATATTGCCATCATTTCAGAGCATTTTCTTTCTTTCTACTTGAGCCCTTGGTATCAGCTCCTCATTTCCCTTGCTCCATCCCTCCCACCTCCCGTCACTCCCTCTCTCATGAACCCTTGATAATTAGATTACTATATAATTATAATTAGATAGATTATTTTTTCATGTTTTGCACTGTCCACTGTCTCCCTTTACCTCTTTGTCTGTTCTCCATCCCCCTGGGAGGGGGTTATAAATAGGTCATTGTGATCACTTCCACCTTCCCCCCCCCCACCTTCTTCTTCCCCTCCTGGTATGGCTACTCTCAATATTGGTCCCAAAGAGTTCATCTGTCCTGTATTCCCTGTTTTCTTCTCTCATCTGTACCCATGTACATGCTCTGGCCTAGCCAGATTGGTAAGGTAGAATTAGGGTCTTGATAGTAGTGGGGGAGAAATCATTAAAGAACCAGAGAAAAGCTGTATGTCTCATCAGTGCTCTACTGCTCCCTGACTGGCCCCTCTTCTACCCACAACCTTCCTGAAAGGGGATGTCCAATTGCTTACAGATTGACTTTGGGCCTTCACTTTGCACCGCCTCCCCACCCCCCCGCCCCAATTCACATTATGATTTTTTGCTGTGTCTTTGATGTCTGATACGTGATCCCATGGACACCTCATGATCACACAGGATGGTGTGCTTCTTCCATGTGGGCTTTGTTGCTTCTCAGTTAGATGGCTGTTTGTTTATCTTCAAGTTTTTAAGACTCCAGACATTATATCTTTTGATATCCGGGCACCATCAGCTTTCTTCACCACATTTGCTTATGCACTCACTTTGTCTTCAGCGATCATGTTGGGAAGGCCAGCATCTCAGAGTGCCAGATTATTAGAACAAAGTGTTCTTGCATTGAAGGACTACTTGAGTAGAGGCCCAATGTTCATCTGCTTCTTTTATTTTATCTGCTTCCTTAATACCTATAAATATATGTACATAGATCTATTTCCCCATCATCATATAAAATGTATTTACATATGTACATGCCTGTATTTACATCTCTATAGAAGCCCTTTGCCTCCTAGTTCTTTCCTCTATTTCCTTTTACTTTCCTCTTGTCCTACTATCATGTTCAGCCTTCATTTGGGTTTCAGTAATTACTCTTAGTAATATTAGCCTTGATCAAGCCCTACCAGACCTCCTACACTGTTAGAGGAACCAGGCTCTAACACATCATCACAGGTCTGGTAAGTGCAATTATACAGTGATAATTATAGATTATAGTAAAGTCATAGAAATTATGAGAGATAGAAATAATGGAGTCAGACACATTTCATGGTAGCATGTTCACCTCATGGGTGGCTAGGATCTCAAGCCAGGTCCACACACAGCATGGGCAGAAACCCAGGAACCGGAGCGGGGGAGCTCCAGAAGGACCTGGGAAGCTGGCCAGAGGGATTCTGACAGGAGGGAGGAACTTTATTGCTCACCCGGATTTTTATCTTAACTTAGCGCATGATTACAGGCAACCACATGTCACAGGAAGAGGCCATACGATAGGCATATACATCACAGGAAGGGAATGAACAATGACAGGAAGAGGATGAGCTAGGGGTATACATATAATACCAAGGGGAGGAATTAGGGGTATACATGTAACAAGAAGGGCAGACCCTAAATCCAATATGACAGCCTAACCTTGTTCACCTTGAGTGGGCTTGAACTGGGCTCCTATAAGGAAGTACTCTACTACTATCTTTATCAGAAGGGAGTGGGCCCTACTTAGGCCATTCAACCTGATTACTAGATACTAGAGATGGCTGATAATCCTTAGGGAGAATAGCCCTGATTCTACATTTGTTGACCTCTAAGTAAACAGTTATTTGCCAAGTGTAGCAAGCAGCTTAGGTTTGGCATATATTTAAGGGAGACAAATTGGGAGAAATCTTTCTGTTCTCCACACTACACCATCCTCATCATTGATTTTCATTCATTTGTTATTCCTTTGTCTCTGGGTTTGTTAATACCCATTTCCTTTCCCCTGCTTCCCCCTCTCCCACGTCCCTCTGGAACTGTCATTCCGTTGTTCTTTTTTCAGGCTTGCTTATCCTGCCTATCCAATCCATATAGAAATCCAGAGACAACAATATGCACAAGCACAAGACCTAGCAAAACAAACCAACAGTAGAAAATAAAACAATAGCTACAGCAACAACAACAAAAAGAAAAAGTTCTAAAAAGTTCAAGGTCTATTTGTTGTCCTTTACGAATGTTTTCCAGTCGAGTTTGATGGGGTACCATGCCCTGGCTCCACAGTCTATTTTTGGTGTTCCATGGGGGCTTCATTGCTCTGCCCACCTTGCTGTTCTTTTACACGCCCCAGCATCTCACCTCAGTGTGGTGAGGTCAGGGTGGGAAAAATTCCCACCTTGTGTCTCTAGTGTTGGCCCCTGTGGTACTATGGGTCAAGGAAGAACATCATGTCTCCTGGTGGGACCGGCCCTATCTGTGCATTGGCTGCTCTGAGCAGAAATATTATCCTCAAGGTTTAGTGGGTCAGGATGTGCTGAACTCTTTTTTCTTCCCCCTTCCTTTACTTTTGTGTGCTCTGATCAGACACGTCCTTCTCCTTGAGCTGTAGCAACAGTGCTGTCCTCTGAAATGAATTCTTCTGGGGGTAGGGGGAAAGTGGCTGTCCACTTAGTTGGTAATGGGGCCAGCCCCTCACACCTCTCTATTGGTTCCCTGCTTTATGCCAGTGTGTTGTGTTCTTGCCTTGGAGCACTGAGTTAAAGTCTGGTCCTGTGTTAGTCCAGGTAGACTAGAGCAACAAATTTCAAAAACACGCATATGGCTATAAGGAAACGTTTATATATAAAAGGAATGTGACACTGAGAAGGCATCCCTGCCAAGTCCAGTTCAAAGTCATAAGCCCATATGCCTGAAATCAGTCTATAAAGTCTCCTTCTGACTCATGAAGTCACAGGTCAGTGGGCACAGAATTCTGGCACTGGCAGGGGTCTCCCCATGGCTCCTCACTTCTAGGGTTCAGGGTCCATCAACAGCAGAAGCAACTCATCACTGGCAGAGGTCTCCATGTGGCCGCCCTAGCTTCAGAGGTCTGGCTCCATCAGGGCAAGGCCGTGTGGTCTCTCCTCCAGCTCCTCCAGCTTCTCGGAGGCTGCCAGCTTGTCTTTTCCGTGATTCTCTGAGACTAACTCCTAACTACTGGGGGAGATAGCTTCTCATTGGCATAGGGAAATATTGCGAGATTTCCCAGAAGTCTCAGGAGAAAGCCATGCCCACATAGAGGCCTCATTGGCTACACAATGGCTATCTCCAGATTACCAGGCTAGGCTCCACCCTACATTTCAATCATAAAATTAACGTAAACACATGACTGCCATAGGTCCCTCTTTCCCTGTGGAGATATAAACAAAACCTTCCTCTTGCATGGATGAATGCCCTGTTTGCCACCCCCTCCTTTTTAGTTGGCTATCATATGTATCCTTGGGTTTAGTCTGGCTCCTGCCATATTACCTGGACCTCACCACAGGAGTGTATGTATGCAGTAGCTTTTTCCCTATGCCCCTTTAGGATTTTTTGCACTTATCTCAGAGGACTCATGTTGTACTTGTCTTTTTGTGCTTGGCTTACTTCGATTAGCATAATTTCCTCCAGTTCTTCTCATGTGGTGATGTGCTACATGTGTTCGTCACTGCTCTTTAGGGATGTGTAATACTCCATTGTATATATGTACCACATCTGTTTAATCCATTCGTCTCTTGATGGAAATTTGGGTTGTTTCCAACTCCCTGCAATTGTAAACTGTGCCACGATGAGTATTGGAGCACAGATGTCTGGACATCGTTTGTTTCTTGTCTCTTCTGGGTATATTCCCAGTAGGGGGATTGCTGGATCATATGGTAGCTCAATTTTCATCTGATTTAGATATCACCAAGTAGATTTCCATAATGACTGTACATACCAAAGGTCTACCAGCAGTGGAGAAGAGTTCCTATTTCCCCACAGCCCCTTCAAAAGTTGTTACTTTCTGATTCTTTTTAAAATTGGGTTATCTTTGAGGGTGTTAGGTGGTATTTCATAGTTGTTTTAATTTGCATTTCTCTTATGGAACATTTTCTCATATAATTATTTTTGCCCTTGAGAAACTTCTGTTCCGGTCCTTTGTCAACCTCCTCACTGGACAATTGGTCTTCTTCTTTCCTTCTAAGTTAGCAAAGTATTGTAAGTTTTAGTAATAAAGTCTTTGATGTGTCATTGCTAAAGGTGTTTTCCCATTCTATAGTCTTTCTTATTACTCTCTTAGCAAATTCTTTACATTTATGCAAGTGTTTTATCTTTAGTATATCCCATTTGTCAATTTGTGCCTCCTCTGTGTTTGTGTCCTTCCCTATCCCTGAGTCAAAGTTCTCAGATTTCTTCCAATTTTCTTGTTGATAGTCCTAATAGTTTGGGGTTTTACCTTGGGGCCTGTGATCCACCTTGAGTTTATTCTTGTGCATGGAGTCAGGTAAGGGTCTAGCTTCATTTTTCTGCAGATATGTATCCATTTTTTCCAGCACCACCTATTGAAGAGGGCATCCGCTTCCCATTTGATATTTTTGGGCCATCTGCATCTCTTCATTTCTTTTTCTTTTATGCCACAGTTTAGTTTTTGCTCTTGGAAGTGTTTTCCCCACAATCTTTATGGGGAGGTGACAGTTACCATTATTACTTATGTTACTGTCTCTGAATAGGGCACAATATGATGATCACTCCTCTCTTCCTTGATCAATGTGCCAGTTCTTACCATTGATGTGTGAGCAAGAATGACCTTGATGAAGCTTCAGGGATTTAGACACCCCATCTAATGAGTCTTGCCTAGTCACAGATACTTTGTGAAAATAGTAATCCAAAACTGCCTGACCCTTCCCGTGCTCAGTAATCCTGAGCAAGCTGCTTCAGTTTTTTTTAAGTACCATGAATTTCAGAGTTTTTTAGCATCTAATATATCATGATATTTTCCTGAGAACATGGCAAAAGATAAATTTGGTTAAATCTAACAGCAAAAGCAATAACACAATAATGACATAGTTAACATTTACAAAGCTTTGCACTTTTCTTAATACTAAAAATGACCCCAAATGAGGGAACTTATTCTTAGAAAGATTGAAGTAAATTTCTTAAAGATACCCAGCTAGAAAATAGTGTGGTCAGAATTACACTTGGGTTGATCCATCTCTGAAGTGTATTCTCATAATGACCATATACCACTGTCCAATTTTTGGATATGCTAAAGAGAGAAAATTAAAGCTTAAGACTTATGAAGGTAAGTAAAATAGGTACTGCTTAAAAATAATTGCTAGTATTGCTAGTAAGGTTTCATTTCATACATGCGTTGGTTAATTCTAAGCAAAACATTTAACATGTCTCTGTGATTAATGAATGTAGTCAGGTTCACTCAGTAATATACTTGTTTCAGTCAGTAATATACTTGTTTTAGTCATGTTAGGGTGCCTTCCAAAAAGATCAAATTAAAACAGTATTTTCTAAGGAGATCAGCTGGGTCAGTTAAATTCAAGGTGCAGACGTCAGCTCAGATGGCTATACCAACTGTTTTGGGGAACAAGTTTTCTCAAAGGACACAGGAAGTTTTAAGAAAGTGAAAACTGCATTGATGAGAAAAAAAAAACAGGAAAGTTGTGCTGGGGAATTTTTTTCCATCATAAGAATGCTCATTCTTTAAAAGTAGCAAGGGACATCTTAAGAAGATTTCATTGGGAAAATCGACCATTCATGCTATTGTCCTAATCTTGCCCATCTTTTTGATCCCCTAACTGAAAAAAACATTTAAAAGTATATTTCAGTCCCTCAAATATTCCAAAACTACCATTTTGACATTGTATAAATTGAAGAATACAGAATTATTTAAAGAAAGGGTACAAAGATGGAAGCATTGCCTTTACAAGTGTACATTTAAAAAAAGAAGTGTATAGACTTAGAGGATATGGTGAGAAACCATAGCTTCACTTTTTTGTTTTAAAGGCTTAATTCTAATTATATATTTGAGTATAAGCTGACCCAAATAACAACAAAGCAACCTAATTTTACCACAAGACTGCATTAAAAATGTGCTGAATATATGAAAAAGGAAAAGAGACTTACGGCAGATACGCTCTCACAAAAACTCCAACATGAGCAGATTCAACAGAATAATTCCTCCAACAGCAAAAGAAAAGAAATAATAAAAGTCAGGGCAGAGTTGAACCAGTGGGAAGATAAATGCAGATTAATGCAGAAGATTAATGAAGCAAAAAGCTGGTAAAAGATCAACAGAATCAACAGACTGCTGACAAACCTAATAAAAGAAAGGAAGGAGCAAGCAACAATAGATAGGATAAGGAATGAAACAGGGGTAATCACAACAGACCCTTATGAGATTAAAAGGATAATCACAAAGTACTATGAAAATCTGTACTCTAATGAGTTCATCAATGTGGAAGACATGGACAAATACCTGGAAAAACAATCCCTCCCTAGACCATCCCAGATAGAGATCAAGAACCTAAATAAATCCTTAGCAAAGGAAGAAACAGATATGGTTATCAAGAAGCTACCAACCAAAAAGGCTCCCAGACAAGATGGCTTCACTGAAGAATTCTACAAAGTTTTCTGGAAGGAACTGGCACTGATCCTCCGCAAAGTTTTTGAGAGAGTAGAAAAGGTTGGAAAACTCCCAAACTCATTTTATGAAACCAGTATAACTTTGATACCCAAACAGTGACAGGATCCCACAGGAATAGAGAACTATACCAATATTTCTAATGAACATAGATGTAAAAATCTTCAACAAGATATTGGCCAATAGAATACAAAGTATATAAAACGCCTTATCTATCAGGATCAGGTAGGATTCATCCCAGGGGTGCAGGGATGGTTTGATACCCCAAAATCCATCAATATTATACACCACACTGATAATAAAAGTATAAGAACCACATGATAATATCTATAGATACAGAAAAAGCATTTGATAACACCCAGCACCGGTTCCGAATTAAGACACTCAGGAGGATAGGAATGGAAGGGCAGTTCCTCAAGTTAATACAAGTTATCTATGAAAAGTCGACAGCTAGCACCATAATCAATGAAGAAAGGACTAAATAAATCTGACTGAAAAGGGGGAGTAGATAAAGATGGTCTTTGTCCCCACTGCTATTTAATATTGTACTGGAGGTCCTACCTAATGACATAAGACAATGGAAAGACATCAGAGGTATGCAATTGGGAGAGGACCTATACAAGGAAAACTACAAGACCCTACTACAGGAAACCAAAAACGACCTCCACAAATGAAGGAATATCACATGCTCATGAATTGGAAGACTCAATATAGTAAAGATATCTATCCTACCCAGGGCACTTTATAAGTTTAATGCTATTCTGATTCAAATACCAAAAAGCATCTTCAGAGAACTGGCAAAACTAACCACCAATTTCACATGGAGAGGGAAGAAGCCCAGAATTAGCAGAAATCTCCTCAAGAAGAAGAACATAGTCAGAGGGCTTGCTTCATCTGACTTTCACACCTACTAAAAAGCCACAGTAGTCAAAACAGCGTGGTTCTGGTATAATGACAGATACATAGACCAATGAAAAAGGTAAAAAATAAAACCATTAGCATATAGACAACTGAATTTCAACAAGGGCCTCCAAACCATCCAGTGGGAGGGTGATGCCCTATTTAACAAATGGTGCAGGACACAATGGAAATCCACGTGTAGAAAAATGAAACAGGATCTCTACCTCACCCCTGCACAAGAACAAATTTAATGTGAATCACAGACCTAGAAATAAACCCCCCAGACCATTAGGACCATTCGTGCAAGAATAGGGGAAAATCTAAGAACGTTGGCCCAGGGAATGCAAAGGCTAACTGCAATAGGACAGCGTACACATGCAGGGGAATCTAAAATGACAAGTGGGATTTACTAAGGATACAGCACCTGTGTGAATCAAAAAACTTTTGCCAAGAGAGTAACTAGGCAACCCACAGACTGGGAGAGGATTTTTAGCAATGACACAACAGACAAAGGGTTTATTACAAAAATCTACAATACCCTCCTTGCCTGCAAAAGAGGAAAACAGCTAACCCTTTGAAGAAATGGGGAAAAAAATGAAAAGAAGTTTCACTAGAGAGGAGCTCTATCTGGCCAATAAACATATGAGAAAATGCTCCTGATCATTAGCCATCAGAGAAATGCAGATCAAAACAACCATGAGATACTATCTAACACCTTTGAGGCTAGCCCAAATCAGAAAATCAGAAAGCAACAAATGTCAGAGGGGACTTGGCAAAATAGGAATACTCCTACATTGCTGGTGGTCCTGTAGATATGTACAGCTTCTATGGAAAGCAGTCTGGCAATACTTAATGAAAATGGAAATTGAGCTACCTTATGACCCAGCTATCCCTCTACTGGGTATATACCCAGAAGAAGTAAGAAATAAACCATGACCAGTGCTATGCACTCCAATGTTTATTGCAGTGCAATTCACAATCGTGGAGTTGGACCCAATCTAAGTTTCCATCAGTAGATGAGAACTGCAGGAAATTGTGCTAAGCAAAGTCAGCCAATCACAAAATGAGAAGTACAGCATGAGTCCCCCGAGGTAAGTGTAACCAGCACGGTAAATATAGAAGAAAAGCCTCCTATAGCATAACAGTTGGGTGAGATATATGGAA
Organism: Nesogale talazaci; assembly: GCA_004026705.1. Classification (NCBI taxonomy): domain Eukaryota; kingdom Metazoa; phylum Chordata; class Mammalia; order Afrosoricida; family Tenrecidae; genus Nesogale; species Nesogale talazaci. The sequence goes on from PVJH01016468.1 coordinate 31,495, forward strand.
ATGGGAGGAGGTTGGACTAAACCCAGGGAGGTATGTTGTGTCCAACACAGTAAAGAGAGAAGGATGGAGGGAGAAGGGAGAAAAGGGGGATTTGAAAGTGAAAGGATAATGGAGGGAGCAGGGCACTAACCCACCCAGGAGTAGGTACTGGTCTTATCTCCACAGAAGCTGGAGTGGTCATGTAGACCCTACCATGAAGCACCTAACCATGAGGACAGCATGGACACATGGAAGGAGGCATAAAAAGCGAGAAATACAGGGCTGGACCCAACCAGAGCCAGACTTACCCCCTCCCTTGAAGTGGGCATAGCAGAGACAGGTTTGGAGGAAGGGCCAGCATGCCACACACACATGGAGACAGACCGGCAGGGAGGAAGAGAGAGCCGGTCTGGTCTCCATACTGGCCCACGATGCCCAGAGGACTATGCCCCTGTGGGGACCTAATGGATCACAGAAGGGACTGGGCAAACAACAACAGGACGTGTCACACTGTCTCCTTATTGAAGCAGACAGCGACAGAGGACATTGGGGGGGGGGTCACATGGTTGGGAAGCAATGTGGTCTGAGCCCCCCAAATGGACTAAATCAAGAAGGGAACACTCCTGGATGGACAGTCAGAGGAGAGAATGACAGGACCATTGGTTCCTGTAGGACATGGGGGAGGGAGGAAAGGAGGGGGTGTGGACAGGCTCAGGGATGGGGGAGACAGCAAGTGGTCTGGAATTGTGGTGAGGAGGGTGTGGGGGGCCTGGTGGAGCTTAAGCAAGGGTAATATAATGGAAGGGAAGTACTGAAACCCAAGTGAAGGCTGAGCATGATAGTGGGACAGGAGGAAGGTAGAAGGAAATAGAGGAAAGAACTAGGAGGCAAAGGGTACTTGTAGAGTTCTAAACATGGGCATTTATATATGTAAATATGATTATTTATGATAAGGAGGGAATGAATCTAGGTACATATATTTATAGATTTAGTACTAAGATAGAAGATGGACCTTGGGTCTCCACTCAAGTACTCCCTCAATGCAAGAACACTTTGTTCTATTAAACTGGTATTCCATGATGTTCACAGTGGGTGCATAAACAAATGTGGTGAAGAAAGCTGATTGTACTCAGCTATTAAAAGATATATAATCTGGGGTCTTAAAAACTTGAAGATAAACAAATGACCATCTATCTGAGAAGTAGCCAAGCCCACACAGAAGAAGCACACCAGCCGGTGTGGTCACGAGGTGTCAAAACGATCAGGTGTCAGGCATCAAACAGGAAAAAACACATATCACTGTGTGCTCACCTTCCTGAGACAATCACTGAGAACATGTGGGGGTATTAGCAAGAGTGGTGGAGAAATTTGATGGTGCCCGGCTAGCAAACGATATAGCATCTGGGGTCTTAAAGGCTCAAAGGTAGACAAGCGACCATCTAGTTCAGAAGCAACAGAGCCTACATGGAAGAAGCACACCAACCTGTGTAAAGAATCAGGTATCCGGCATCAAAGAACAAAAATCATATCATTATGTGCCCACCCTCCCGATATGATCGCTGAAGACAAAAGGGTACAGAGGCAAACAGAGAGGAGGAAGCTGATGGTGCCCAGCTTCCAATTTTAGTATATGTGCTGCCGAAACGAGCACGGTGCCCAGCTTCCAAATGGTAAAGTGTCTGGGGTCTTAGAGGTTTGAAGGTAAACAAGCGGCCATTTGGGGCTAAAGCAGCAAATCCCACATGAAAGAAGCACACCAGCCCGTGTGATCACGAGGGGTCGAAGGAAGCAGATATCAAGCATTAAAGAACAAGAATCGCACCACTATGAATGAGCTGGAGAGCAGGGTAAGACCCAAAGTCTATTTGTGGGCAATTGGACCTCCCCTTACAGGGAGACATGGCGAGGAGATGTGCCAATGTGCAGTGAAGTAGTGATGAAGCATACAATTTTCCTCTAGTTCCTGAAGGTTTCCTCCTCTCAACTATCACAGTCCCAATTCTACCGTACAAATCCAGCTGGACTGGAGAAGGTACGCTGGTAGAGATGGGAACTGGAAATACAGGGAACCCAGGGCAGACGAACCCCTTAGGACCAGTGGTGAGGGTAGAGTTACTGGATGAGTGGAGGGAGAGTGGGGTAGAGAGGGGGAGCCAATTACAAGGATGTACACATAGGCTCTTATCTTGAGGACAGACATCGGAGGAGTGGGTGAGGGGAGATGTCAGGGAGTGTAAGATATGACAAAACAATAATAATTTATAAAGTATTGAGGGTTGATGGGGGAGGGGAGGGAGGGGAGAGATGAAAAACTGATGTCAAAGGCTCAAGTGGAAGATATTTGGAGAATGATGACAGCAGTAGGCATGCGAAGGTGCTTGGCACAGGATGTATATGTATGTATGGATTGTGATGAGCAATGTATGAGCCCCTAATAAAATGGCCAACATTTTTAAATGTACTGAAAAACTCGGCTTATACATGAGTATATATGGTAAGCCTTTATTGAAAATTTTAAAAATTACACTTATTATAAATTAGGTGAATGTGAATAAGGCAGATAATCAGTCTTACATTCTTATTGTGGAGACTTACGTTTCCATGGTTCATTTATGAATTGGGCTAATTGTTTCCATGTCTTTGAATTTGCATCACTCTTCTTTCCTCTAGATAGGAAAAAAATCAATGGCTGCATATTAGATGGCTGAATAGCTTCACATTTTGATGATTTTACTTAATAAAAGTTTTTTATGATTTCATAACAATGTTTGAATTACTCTTTGTATACAGAATATTCCACAAAATCTTGCATAACTAAAAATATTACCTGTTTTTAAGTCCACTTTTAATCTCTGGATTGTGGTTACTATAGAAATGGTGATGACATGGGCTACATTATCTTGAATAACAGTGCAGGCTCTTTAGTGAATGCTATTAGGAATAATCACAGCTTTGATTATTCAGTTATTAGAGGTGCTAATTACTCTGTTGTTTACTTTATAGATAAGTGAAGCTTAAAAAGTTAAGCTGAGTTTTCCAAGGCTGTTGGCATGTCTAAACTTGCATTCAAGACAATTTGACTCTTTTATATCTTTCCAATAAGTTATAAAACATGTCACTCATATACTCACTTATTCACTTATTGCTACAGAATTTATTTAAACTCCTAGTGGCCTTTATAGGATCGGGCAGAATTGATGCTGTGGGTTTTAGAGACTGCGACTCTTTACAGTAGAAAGCCTTATATGTCTCCTCACACATAATGGATAGAACACATTGGGTAGCTAGGAGTTGAAATTGATGTGTCATCAACTAAAATCAACAATATCCGTTGAATTTTTGTCAGTAATAAATAACGATTAATTTGGGGGAAGTACTTCCTATGTTCCTTGTTCTGTGCTAAATAATTTTTACATTATATTATGATATCGTTAAATTCTTCTTACAACCCTGTGAGATATATATCAATTTATTCATTTTACAGATGAGTTTAGTTTACAAAAAAAGGTAGTCAATGAGCACCACTGCCAGTGAATAAGCCTTGCAGCCAACCACTTTATCAGATTGTGGTGGTGTGCATACAGCTGTGATATTGGAAGCTATGCCAAGGATATCTCAAATACCAACAGGGTTACTCATAATAGATAGGTTTCATTGGAGCTTACAGACAAAGACAGACTAGGAAGAAGGATTAGGCAGTTTGTTTTTGAGGGATTGTTGTTGTAAAGTGCTCTACAGTCAGTTACACTGCCCTGTTTTGTGCCATCCTCAAAATGTTATTTGATCACATACTCCATCTAATTGAGTGCTCCCATACCCCAACTTTCCATGAACTGGTTTCTCCCTGATAACATGCCCAAAGTACATGAGAAGTCTCCCTACTATTACTTCTAATGGGAATTTGGGTGGCACTTCTTCAAAGACAGATTTGTTTGTACTTCTGGGAGTCCATGGAAAGAATTCTTTCAATATTCTTGACATATACCATAATTCAAATGCATCATCTTTCGCTGAAGTCTTCCTTATTCATTGTATAGCTTTCACATAAAATATGAGGCAATGAAAAATATTATGGCTTGGGTCAGGTACATCTTGGTCCTCAAAATGAGATCTTTGTTTTTTAACACTTTTAAAGAGGTCTTGTTCAGAAGTTTGCTCTGTTAAATATAAAGTTTGATTTCCTGACTGTTGCTTCCATGAGCATTTATTGTGGATTCAAGTAAAATGAAATCCTTGTCAAATTCAATCTTTTCTGCATTCATCATGATTCTGTATATTGGTCCAGTTATGAGAATTTTTGTTTTCATTAGACTTGAAATCCAGACCGAAAAGTGTAATCTTTGACCTTTATCATCAAATGTTTCAAATTCTCCTTGCAAGGTTGTGTTATCTGAAAATTACAGGATGTTAATAAGCTTTTCTCCAATCCTGATGCCAAGTTTTTTATATAGTCCAGCTTCTCAGATTATTTTCTCAGCATATAGATTGAAAATATGGTTGCCCTATCACCAATCGCCATAATCTGTATATCTAGTGTTCAGTCACTTAAGAATTTAATCTGTACTGGTAAAAAATACATGTATTGTGGTTCATAGCTGACCTATACTTGTATAACTTCCTCTTCTAAACAGTGTTTTAAATTCTGTACCATTGATTACATTAATGACACTATCAATGCATGCTGGTTTTCTTTAGGCTGGTACGGAATTGGCAGACCATTAATTACTCATATATAAGTTCAGGTTAAAGCAGACAAAAATTAAAACAAGTCTGTCAAAATATGAACCTTCAATACACTACCTGAGTTTAGAGACACTCAATAGCAGAGTAAGGTATTGAACGTTAATGACAAAGATCAGACAAGTTGTGGGATAAAATCAAAGATATTCATGAAGAAAGCAAAAGGATAGGAAGAAATACCAATGTGTGTTTCTGAAGATGCTCTAAAACTTGCTCTTAAACATAGAGTAGCAAGAAAAGTAAAAGAGTTGAATTATGAAGACAAAGTAAAACATGATAAAATGCACAAAGACCTAGAGTTATAAAATCAGAAGGGAAGAACATGCTCAGCATTTCTTAAGCTGAAATAAATGAGGAAATTCAAGAATCATTGCCAAATTGAAACATTCTTTGGGCAAAAATTTGAATGGTTCAGGAAACATTAACAGAGAAGGGAAGGAATACACAGTTATTGTACCAGAAAGAATAGGTTGATATTTAACCATTTAACCACAAATATTAACTGAAGCCAGGCCAAAGAGAAGAAAAAGGGGAAGTTTAGTCTGTGTTCCCAGTAGGAATTCATGGACTTCAGGAGGAAGTCAGAGAATCTGAGCTGCCGGGGAGGGGGAGGAGAGAAGAGAAAGAGAAGGGAGCCTTGAACTCCTGGGTGAACTCCACTGACCCCCATTAGGGGAACCTGAGAAGTTTTGCTTAGCTGTGGGGAAGAGCAAGTTTTCAGGGGGAAGGGTAAAGCAGTAAAAGGAGTAGGTGGAAACCACAGGTGGGCAAATAGAGGAAGGAAAGAGAATTCTTAGATTCCGGGCTTCTAAATGGGTTTCTGTCCATAAAAATTCTGAGGCAGGGTAGTGCTTTGATCATACTGTTTGACACAGAGGCTCATTGATTTGTGGCCCTGGAATTATTGGTCCAATAAGATAGGGTCAGGGAGGCTTTCCTTAATGTCCTCTTACCTGTACCTGACCTATCAATATTGTGTGACTTGAAATCAATAAAGGTGTGCATCCAGGTTGTATCCTTTAACTTCTTTAACCAAACTTATTCAATTTGTACACAGAGCAAAAAAAAAACCTGAGGAAATTGATTATATGGAGAAGAACATGGCTTTAAGATGGGAGGAAGGTCCATTAATAACCAGCAAATAAACATGATACAATCTTGCTTCCTGAGAGCTAAGAGGACTTCAAGCACTTATAGATGAAGACAAAAGACTATAGATTTCAGTGTGGATTATAAGTCAATGTACAGGAAGCAGAATTTATCACATCATGGTGAATGCTAAAAAGATTGATAAATACAGAGAAGGTAGAAATTATCAAGGGTTTAATTTTACTTGGATTCACAGTAATGAAAGTAGTACATAAGAAATCAACCACCATATTGCATTGGGAAAATATGCTGTAAATGATTTCTTTAAGATGTTAACGAGTGAAGATTTTGCCTTGGCCAAGATGATGACCTGATAGGTAGTTCATGCACAGAGCTCCATGGAGATCAGTGAGTGGGGAGATTTGAGGACCAAGTCAGGGTATCAAGTCTGTCTGTAGATTCCTAAGACAGCTCAAAGCACTTCTCTGAACCAGAAGTTAACTTCAGCACCATTGCTTGCACTCCCTGTGGACTTCCAGAATTCTGAGGACTTAGGCCCACCAGCTGCCTCTTTTGCAGAACTCAAGGTGCCTTCCCCCACCTCGACCCAGTGCCACAGACCAATCAACAGGCAGAAGGCAGAAGTTTCTGCCCTGCATAGGTGATCCACACAGACCAACCAGCCAGTACCCTCCCCCACAGAGGTGCCTTCCCAGCCCTACCACTCCTTTAAGTCCCACAAGCCAGCTCCCTCCTCTAAAGAGGTTCGTGCCCCACCTGGGCACACTTCATAGGCCAGTCAGCCAGCCCCTCCACCCTCAAGAGGCTCACACTCTGATGCCACAGGGTAGCCAGGAAGGGTAGGCTTTTACCCTGCCTTGGCACTCCATGCTGACCTTCCAGGCAGCCCCCTAACACACAGAGGTTCCCATCTTGCCACGAAGCTCTGGGTATGCCCAGCGAACATAAGTCTGGCAGAAACTTGTGCAGGTATGGCATAGGAACCCAAGCCTTTGGGGCTTGCCTACTGCATTTTCCCTTTTCCCTACCAATCCTCCCATTCACTCTGTGTGCTGACAAGTGGATCTGCATGCTAGCAGAAGTAGCGGGCCCTCTTTCCCACCCACCTACCTGTGGGAAGTGCCACTAGCCAGGAACAGATCACCCAGTCCCCAGTGCATTCCAGAACTATGCCCCCCTGCACTCTGGTCAACACATCCCATCAAACTGCAGTGTGAACAGCTACAAACAACCCCTAAGGAGACCTGAGGATGGCTGGAGCACAAAGCATATGCCCAGGCGAGAGGGAAACCCCAGCAGGACAAAGATGAAACACAATCCCTCAAAGAAGTTGGCTACAGGCAGCCTACAAAAACACCAATATCAACCTCTCAAAGAGAGAGCCCAAGACTCTGAGGCACCCGAGAAAATGGCACGTAGCTCCACCCAGAGACCATCAAAGGGAAAATAGCCCCCAAGATAATACTGGCTCAACAATGGAAAGAAGACAAGAATGAACCACAAACACACATATGCACAACCCATGGAAAAGAAATGGAGGTAAGAAAACACCCAACACAAGAGGGATAAAATGACATCATAGAGTCAACAAATAGATGTAATAACCTTGAATGTCAATGGAGTGAACTCAGGCCTTAACAGACACAGACTAACAGAAAATACAACCTGCCTACAGGAGACAAAACTCAAGACTGCATACAAAAATAAGCTGAAAATGAAAGGTTGGAGAAAAACATAGCAAGCAAATAGTAATTAAAAAAACAGGTTGGAAACACAATCTCAAATAAATTCGATTTTAAAGTGCAAACCATGAAAAGATAAGAAGGGAGTATGTAATGCTCAAGGCAATCATAGACCAAGAACCATTAAACATTCTAAACATTTACTTGCTTAACAAGTGATCATTGGAATATGTCAATCAAATGCTCCAAAAAATGAAAAAAAATACCACCTAAACAATTATAGTAGGTGACTTCAATAAACGTCTCTCTGGGAAAGATAGATCATTGGGAAGGAACCTCAACAAGGAGGCTAAAGATCTAAACATTACAATTAGAAAATTTGACCTGATAGATACCTACAAAACTCTTCACCCAAATACAAAGAAATTCACATTCTTTTCAAGTCATGTCCACATGGCACGTTTGAAGATAGAATACATGCAGGGGCATAAGTCAAATCTGCACACTGATATCATACAGATCTCTGTTTGACCACTGTGCCGTTGGGCTCAAAATAAAAAAAAGGAAGATTTGGAAACAAGGGCAAAAAATTGCAAAAGGAGTGCTTACTGTTCAAGATCAGAGATGAAATTACACTTACAAAGTCCAAAAAGCGAAACCAGACTGAGAAAAGAAAACTCTAAATGAAGTAAAAGCATTGTGACATGAATCGATGTATGCGTAGCAGTGGTCACTGTACCACCGCCACAATAGTCAAAGGAAGAAAACAACGCCACCTGACTCCTCCATGACAGCTCGACGACTCCGTCCATCAGAGTAGCTCCATATGTCTTGTGATCAAGAAGACGCAGGAGACAGTCTTTGGGTCGGGCCTCCAGTGACCCACGTATCCCTGTGGTGCCTCTAAATGAGGTTGATTGAACCTGATTGAACGAATCTGCAGTACAGTACCTCGCCTGCTGACTCACAATGGAGCAACCCAAGGAGAGGCTGTGGTACTCTTAGAGTGAACAGAGTTTGCCATCTCAAGAATGAAGAAAGGTTTCTGTAGAAGAGGTGACCTTCTCCTCATAAGGAAAGACAAGTGAGATGCCAGAATGAGATCAACAATTCATGACGCTTCTGTCTCAAACAGGACAGAGCAATACAAAAACTGGAGAAGACGGGAATGAAACCTGTGTGTGTGCATCAACATCATGCCCACAGTGAAAGAGAAATATCATTGCAGGACGGTATTGCAATATATACATATGAGGGGGTACTGGAAAAAAAAAGAATTCACACTGAATTGTTTTTTTCACAAAAGCAGTTTCGCTGAAACCTCATTAGGGGGCTGGGGTCAACAAAAAGCAATAGTATGACATGCTGCTGTTCTTAGAACACTGAAAGGAAGCATCACTCAAGCCTGTTTAACATGACCCCAATCAAGCTCCTCAGGCGAAATCAAAGATCAAGAGGATGCCCATTTGGTTTTTTGCTAATATGCGGGTAACAGTGCATTTGGAGTACATTCCATCTACCATGTCAGACCGTAAACCCTTGACTTTAGAGTTTCTTGCAAGATCGCGTATCAATGTGCAAAAAAAGCGGACCTGATTGGTGGCACACGGGGAAGGGGTTTTGCCACCACGACATCGCGCTTAGTCACATAACCATGTAAGTGTCCCAGTTTGGATCTAAATTCAGAATGTTTCCATCCCCTCTATTCAACTCACTCTGAGCAACTTCTTGCTTTCACAAATGAAGAGGGACATGACGGGAAAGTGAATTGAACATGTAGAGGAGGTGACGGACTTAAATGTGGAGGCTCTGTGAAGCCATAAGTACAGATGAGTTTGAATAGGGTTCCCAAGAATTAAAACCGATAGATTTGACAAAATTACGAGTCAAAGGAGTAAAAACGAGAACATGAAAGGAGAGGAAATGAAGACGTAGAAGAGGTGAAGGACAGAAATGAGGGAAGCCCTGAGAAACCATGCGTGCAGATGAGTTTGAACAGGGTTCCCAAGAATTGAATCTGGTAGATTTGACAAAATCAGTTTCAAAGAAGTAAAAACTGCCTCCTTGTGAGCAAGGGCCTGGGGTGCACATGATAGGGAGCCAAAGCCCGTGTGTAGGTGAAGAGACAGCCCCATACTGAAGGGTTGTGGGGAAAAGATGAAGCAGTCAGGGTACGGTGTAGCACTACTGAAGAAGCAGTCAAACTTTGCTGTGGTTCTTCGATTCTTCCCCTCCCCACTGTCACGATTCCAGTTTTATCTTCCAGGTCTGGTTAGACTGGAGGCTGTACACTGGGACAGAGCGGAACTGGAAACATGAGGGACTCTCATGCATGATCCCTTTAGGATCAATGGTGAGAGTAGAAATACCAGGAGGGTGGGGGGAAGGTGGGACAGAAAGGGGGAGTTGATTACAAGGATAGAGAACAAAACCATTTCCTGGGGTACTGGTGGTGAGTGAAATGCGACGTCGGACCAGGGGAGAGGAAAAACTAATGATAAGTTTTAAATTATCCACCACATAAAGGAAACAAAAAATAAGAGCCGTGGGATATAAATCTCTGCAGAAAAAGACATTCGACACCCTCCAAAGCACACTTCTGATAAATGTACTAAACAAAATAGGGCTGGAAGAAAAATTTCTTAGCACAATAAAACCCATATACAAAAAGCGAATGGTTATGGACGTGCATCCAAAGACTACACCTACCAAGTGCAACAAGCGTAACCAGACTGAGAAAAGAAAACTCTCAATGATGTATAAGCGTTGTGATGTGAATCGATGTCCACGCACCAGTGATCACTCTACCACCGCCACAATAACCAAAAAAAGAAAACAACGCCACCTGGCTCCTCCATGGCAGCTCTATGGCTCCGTCCATCAGGGTAGCTCCATATGACGTGATCAAGAAGACGCAGGAGACAGTCTGTGGACAGTCAGGAGATTGGTGAGTTTAAATCAAGTACAAGATTGGTTCGCTCTAGAATGCTATTAATTAGGAGTTATGTCGCACACGACACGAGACCCATTGATATCTTCAGACAAAATGAAAAATGAATTGGCATGGTGTTCTTGTTTTCTCAAACAGCGGTTCCAAGTTTGAGCCTATTGGAGACTCAGTTGTGTACCTTGCTTTGTCTCACAGTAATACATCCATCGTGGCAGCATTTTCATTAATATTGTCTTCCAACTTCATGTGGTTTTTCAGAGTGCTCCTGCTCTGAGTTTACACAGACTTTTTCATGAGACATTTCAGTACTCTCCAATCTCACATTTTCATCCTCAGTTCTGGAGATTGGTGAGTTTAACTCAAGGAAAAGTGTAGGTTCATTCTAGAATGCTATGAATTAGGGGTTATATCGCACACGACACGAGACCGATTGATATCGAGACTAAATGAAAGATATTTGTATGGTGTTCTTGTTACCTTACATAGCAGTTCCTCTTTAGAGCCTATTGGAATCTCAGTTGTATACCTTGTTTGGTGTCACAGTAATACATGGGTCAAGGCAGCATTTTCATTACTATTGTCTTCCAACCTCATGTGGTTTTTGAAAGTGCCCCTGCTCTGAGTTTACACATTTTTCATGAGATTTTTCAGTACTCTCCAATCTCACAATTTCACTCACAGTTCTAGATTGATGAGATTAGCTCCAGGAAAGTTGTTGGTTAGCTCATGAATGCTATTAACTAGGAGTGATTTCCCACACTAAAAGAGACCCATTGATATGTTCTGGCAAAATCAACAAAGAATTTGCAGGGTGTTTCTTTCCTCAAAAAACTATCCTTGTAGGGCCTCATGGAAACTGTTTTGTACCTTGCTTGGTCTCACAGTAATACATCCATCCTGGCAGCATGTTCATTAATATTGTCTTCCAACCTCATGTGGTTTTTCAGAGTGCTCCTGCTCTGCGTTTGCACAGCCTTTTTCATGAGATATTTCAGTACTCTCCAATCTCACATATTCACCCCCAGTTCTGGAGATTGTTGACTTTAACAAAAGGAAAAGTGTTGGTTCCTTCTAGAATGCTAAAAATTAGGGGTTATATCGCACAAGACACAACCCAGTGATATCTTCAGATGAAATGAATAAGGTATTTGAATGGTGTTCTTGTTTCTTCAAACACCAGTTCCTCCTTAGAGCCTACTGGAATCTCAGTTGTTTAACTTGTTTTGTTTCACGGTAATACATCTGTCAAGGCAGCATTTTCATTTCTATTGTCTTTCAATCTCATGTGGTTTTTCAGAGTGCTCCTGGTCTGATTTTACATAGAGTTTTTCATGAGATATTTCAGTACTCTAAAATGGCACAGTTTCACTCACAGTTCTAGATTGGTGAGATTAGCTCCAAGAAAGTTGTTGTTTCACTCTAGACAACTGTTAACTTGGGGTGATTTCCCACACTATACGAGACCCATTGATATATTCTGCCAAAATCAACAAGGAATTTGCACCGTGTTCTACTTTATTCAAACAGCTATCCTCTGTTGAGCCTAATGGAAACTCAGTTGTGTACCTTGCTTTGTGCCACAGTAGTGCATCCATCCAGGCAGCATTTTCATTACTATTGTCTTCCAACCTCTTGTGGTTCTTTAGAGTGCTCCTGCTCTGAGTTTGCACAGCCTTTTTCATGAGTTATTTCAGTACTCTCCAATCTCACATTTTCACCCTCAGTTCTGCAGATTTCTGAGTTTAACCCAAGGAAAAGTGTAGGTTCGTTCTAGAAGGCTATGTTTAAAGGTTATATCACACACAACACGAGACCCATTGATATCTTCAGACGAAATCAGTAAGATATTTGCATGGTGTTCCTGTTTCCTCAAATATCGGCTACTCTTTAGAGCCTATTGGAATCTAAGTTGTCTACCTTGTTTTGTGTCACAGTAATACATACTTTAAGGAAGCATTTTCATTCCTATTGTCTTCCAACCTCATGTGGTTGTTCAGAGTGCTCCTGCTCTGATTTTACATAGAGTTTTTCATGAGATTTTTCAGTCATCTCCCATCTCACAGTTTCGCTCACAGTTCTAGATTGGTGAGATTAGCTCCAGGAAAGTTGTTGGTTCACTCTTTAATGCTATTAACCAGGGGTGATTTCCCACACTATACGAGACCCATTGATATGTTCTGCCAAAATAAACAAGGAATTTGCACCGTGTTCTTCTTTATTCATACAGCTATCCTCTGTAGAGCCTAATGGAAACTCGGTTGTGTACCTTCCTTTGTCTCACAGCAATACACCCATCCAGGCAGCATTTTCATTAATATTGTCTTCCAACCTCATGTGGTTTCTCAGAGTGCTCCCGCTCTGAGTTTACACAGCCTTTTTCATGAGAGAGTTCAGTACTCTCCAATCTCATATTTTCACTGTTCTGGAGATTGGTTAGTTTAGCTCAAGGAAAAGCATAGGTTCCTTCTAGAATGTAATTTTTTAGGGGTTATAGAGCACATGACAGGAGACCCAATGAGATCTTCAGGCAAAATCAGGAAGAGGTTTGCTTGGTGATCTTGTTTCCTCAAATAGCAGTTCCTCCTTAGAGCCTATTGGAAACTTAGTGTACTTTGTTTTGTGTCACAGTAATACATGCGTCAAGGAAGCATTTTCATTTCTATTGTCTTCCAACCTCGTGTGGTTTTTCAGAGTGCTCCTGCTCTGAGTTTACATAGAGTTTTTCATGAGATTTTTCAGTAATCTCCAAACTCACAGTTTCACTCAAAGTTCTAGATTGGTGAGATTAGCTCTAGGAAAGTTGTTGGTTCACTCTAGAAAGCTATTAACTTGTGGTGATTTCCCACACTATACAAGACCCATTGATATGTTCTGGCAAAATCAATAAGGAATTTGCACCGTTTTTCTTTCCTCAAACAGCTATCCTCTGTAGAGTCTAATAGAAACTCAGTTATGTACCTTCCTTTGTCTCACAGCAATACATCCTTCGAGGCAGCATTTTCATTAGTATTGTCTTCCAACCTCATGTGGTTTTTCAGAGTTCTCCTGCTCTGAGTTTACACAGCCTTTTTCATGAGATATATCAGCATTCTCCAATCTCATATTTTCACTCCCATTCTGGAGACTGGTGAGTTTAACTCAAGGAAAAGTGTAGGTTCCTTCTGGAAGGTTAATTTTTAGGTGTTATAGAAAACACGACAGGAGACCCATTGAGATCTTCAGACGAAATCTGTAAGATGTTTGCATGGTGATCTTGTTTCCTAAAATAGCGGTTCCTCCTTAGAGCCTAATGGAATCTCAGTGTACCTTGTTATGTGTCACAGTAATACAAGCGTCAAGGAAGCATTTTCAATTCTATTGTCTTCCAAACTCATGTGGTTTTTCAGAGTGCTCCTGCTCTGAATTTTCACAGCCTTTTTCGTGAGATATTTCAGTACTGTCCAATCTCACATTTTTACCCTCAGTTCTGGAGATTGGTGAATTTAACAAAAGGAAAAGTATTGGTTCATTCTAGAATGCTAATAATTAGGGATTATATCGCACAAGACACAAGACCCATTGATAGCCTCAGAAGAAATGAATAAGATATGTGAATGGTGTTCTTATTTCCTCAAGCAGCTGTTCCTCATTAGAGCCTATTGGAATCTCAGTTTTTTATTTTGTTTTGTGTCTTCTAAACTTATGTGGTTTTTCATAGCGCTCCTGCTCTCTCTTTACACAGCGTTTCCAAAAGATTTCTCTGCACTCTCCAATCACAGTTTCCTTGTGTTTTTCAGATTGGTGACTTTTCCTTGAGGAAAGGTATAGCTTCACTCTAGAATGCTATTACTTAGGTAGTATTTTGTACACCAAAGCACAGCCATTGATAATTTGGGACAAAATGAATAAGGAACTTGCACGGATTTCTTGTTTCCTCAAAGAGCGGTTCCTCGTTACAGCCTGCAGGAAATTCATTCGTGTATCTTGCTTTGGGTCACGGTAACACAGTTATCAATGCAGCATTTTCATTAATGTTGTCTTCTAGCCTTATGTAGTTTTTGATAGTGCTCCTGCTCTCTTTACACAGAGTTTTCAAGAGATTTCTCTGCACTCTCCAATGACAGTTTCACTGTGTTTTTCAGATTGGTGAGATTTCCTTGAGGAACGTTATAGCTTCGCTCGAGAATGCTATTAATTAGTTAGTATTACTCACATCACAAGACACCCATTGAAAAGTTTGGACAAAACCAAAAAGGAACTTGCACAGTTTTCTTGTTTCTTCAAACAGCGGTTCCACGTTAAAGCATATAGGAAAGTCAGTCATGTACTTGCTTTCTCTCACAGTAACACAGTCATCTATGCAGCATTTTCATTAATGTTGTCTTCTAACCTTTTGTGGTTTGTCATAGCGCTCCTGCTCTCTCTTTACACAGCGTTTTCAAGAGTTTTCTCTGCAGTCTCCAATCACAGTTGCACTGTGTTTTTCTGACTCGTGAGTTTTCCTTGAGGAAAGTTATAACTTTACTCTAGAACGCTCTTATTTAGTTAGTATTTCTCATACCAGCAGGCACCCATTGATAAGTTTGTACCAAGCGAATAAGGAACTTGCAGGGGTTTCTTCTTTCCTCAAACAGTGGTTCCACCTTACAGCCTGTAGGAAAGTCATTCTTGTATCTTGCTTTGTCTCACAGTAACACAGTCATCAATGCAGCGTTTTCATTAATGTTGTCTTCTAACTTTATGTGGTTTTTCACAGCGCTCTTGCTCACTCTTTACACACCATTTTCAAGACATTTGTCTGCACTCTCCAATCACAGCTTCACTGTGTTTTTTCAGATTCGTGAGTTTTCCTTGAGGAAATGTAAAACTTTGCTGTAGAATGCGCTTATTTAGTATTACTCACACCACAAGGCACCCATTGATAAGTTTGTACAAAATGAATAAGGAACTTGCATGGGTTTCTTTTTTCCTCAAAGAGAGGTTCCACCTTACAGTCTCTTGGAAAATCATTCCTGTATCTTGCTTTGTCTCACAGTAACACAGTCATCAATGCAGCATTTTCATTAAAGTTGTCTTCTAACCTTATGTGGTTTTTCATTGCACTCCTGCTCTCTCTTTACACAGCGTTTTCCAGAGATTTCTCTGCTCTCTCCAATCACAGTTTCACTGTGTTTTCTCAGATTGGTGAGTTTTCCTTGAGGAAAGGTATAACTTCGTTCTAGAATGTGCTTATTTAGTATTTCTCACACCACAAGGTACCCATTGATAAGTTTGTATAAACGAACAAGGAACTTGCAGGGTTTCTTGTTTTCACTAATAGCGGTTCCTTGTTACAGCCTACATGAAATTCATTCTTGTATATTACTTTGTCACACAGTAACACAGTCATCAATGTAGCATTTTCATTAATGTCTTTTAAACTTTTGTGGTTTGTCATAGCGCTCCTGCTCTCTCTTTACACAGCGTTTTCAAGAGATTTCTCTGCACACTCCAATCACAGTTTCACGGTGTTTTTCAGATGGGTGAGTTTTACTTGAGGAAAGTAACAGTCTTCCTCTGGAATGCCCTTATTAAGTTAGTATTTATCACACCACAAGGCACCCATTGATAAGTTTGTACAAATTGAATAAGGAACTTGCCTGGGTTTCATGTTTCTTCAAAGAAAGGTTCCACGTTACAGTCTATTAAAAAATCTTTCCTGTATCTTGCTTTGTCTCACAGTAACACAGTTATCAATGTATCATTTTCATTAATGTCATAACCTTATGTGGTTTGTCATATCGTTCCTGTTCTCTCTTTCCACAGAGGTTTCAAGAGATTTCTCTGCACTCTCCAATCAAAGTTTCAATGTGTTTTTCATATGGGTGAGTTTTCCGTGAGGAAAGTAATAGCTTTGCTCTAGAATGTTCTTATTAAGTTAGTGTTTCTCACACCACGACACCTTTTGATACGCTTTGACAAAACGAATAAGAATCGTGCAGGAATTTCTTATTTCCTCAAACAGCAGTTCCCTTTTACAGCCTAAAGTAAAGTCTTTCTTATATCTGGCTTTGTCTCACAGTAACACAGTCATCAATGCAGCATTTTCATTAATGTTCTCTTTTAACCATATGTGGTTTGTCATATCGCTCTTGCTCTCTCTTTACAAAGCATTTTCAAGAGATTTCTCTGCACTCTCCAATGACAGTTTCACTGTGTTTTTCAGATTTGTGAGTTTTCCTTGAGGAAAGGTATAGCTTCGCTCTAGAATGCTCTTATTTAGTTAGCATTTCTCACACCACAATACACCTTGATAAGTTTGTACAAAAGGAATAAGAAACTTGCATGGGTTTCTTGTTTCCTCAAAGAGAGTTTCCACGTTACAGTCTATTGGAAAATCATTCTTGTATCTTGCTTTGTCTCACAGTAACACAGTCATCAATACAGCATTTTCATTAATTTTGTCATAACCTTATGTGGTTTGTCATAGCGCTCCTGCTCTCTCTATACACAGCGTTTTCAAGACATATCTCTGCACGCTCCAATCAGAGTTTCACTATGTTTTTCACATTGGTGAATTTTCGTTGAGGAAAGTTATACCTTCACTCTGGAATGCTCTTATTTTGTTAATTTTTCTCAAACCTAAAGACACCTATTAAGTTTGGACAAATCGAATAAGGAACTTGCAAGGCTTTCTTTCCTAAAACAGCGGTTCCACGTTACAGCCTGTAGGAAATTCATTCTTGTATAATGTTTTGTCTCACAGTAACACAGTCATCAATGCAACATTTACATTAATGTTGTCTTCTAAACTTATGTGGTTTTTCAAAGAGCTCCTGCTCTCTCTTTACACAGCGTTTTCAAGAGATTTCTCTGCACACTCCAATGACAGTTTCACTGTGTTTTTCAGATTGGTGAGCTTTCCTTGAGGAAAATTATAGCTTCACTCTAGAATGCTCTTATTTTGTTAAATTTTCTCAATCCAAAAGACACCTGTTAAGTTTGGACAAAACAAATAAGGAACTTTCAGGGGTTTCTTGTTTCCTCAAAGAGCCATTCAACGTTACAGCGTATAGGAAAGTCATTCTTGTATCTCCTTTGTCTCTCAGTAACACCGTCGTCAATGCAGCATTTTCATTGACGTTGTCTTCTAACCACGTGGTTTTTCAGAGCGCTCCTTCTCTCTCTATACACAGTGTTTTCATGAGATTTCTCTGCAGTCTCCAATCACAGTTTCACTGTGTTTCTCAGATTGGTGAGTTTTCCTTTAGGAAAGGTATGGCTCCTCTCTAGAATGCTGTTACTTAGGTAGTATTTCGCACACAACAAGACACCCATTGAAAAGTTTGTACATAACGAATAAGGAACTTGCACAGTTTTCTTGTTTTCGTTAATAGCGGTTCCTCGCTACAGCCTACAGGAATGTCATTCCTGTATCTTGCTTTGCCTCACAGTAACACAGTCATCAATGCAGCATTTTCTTTAATGTTTTCTAACTTTTCTGTGGTTTGTCATAGCGCTCCTGTCCTCTCTTTACACAGCGTTTTCATCAGATTTCTCTGCACTCTCCAATGACAGTTTCAATGTGTTTTTTAGATTAGTGAGTTTTCCTTCAGGAAAGGTATAGATTCGCTCTATAATGCTCTTCTTTAGTTAGTATTTCTCACACCACAAGAGACCCACTGATAAGTAAGCACAAAAGGAATAAGGAATGTGCAGCGGTTTTTTGTTTCCTCAAACAGAGGTTCCAGGTTCCCGTCTATTGGAAATATCATTGTTGTATCTTGCTTTATCTCACAGTAACACAGTCATCCATGCAGCATTTTCATTAATATTATCCTCTAACTTTATGTGGTTTTTCATAGCGCTCCTGCTCTCTCTTTACAAAGCGTTTTAAAGAGATTTCTCTGCACTCTCCAATCACAGTTTCACTGTGTTTTTCAGATTGGTGAGTTTTCCTGAAGCACAGGTATAGCTTTGCTCTAGAATGCTCTTATTTAGTTAGTATTTCCCACACCACAAGAAACATATTATTTCGTACGAAGCGGGTAATTGAACTGCAGGCTTCTTGTTCTCTCAAACAGAGGTTCCACGTTACAGTCTATAGGAAAATCATTCGTGTATCTTCCTTTGTCTCACAGTAACACAGTCATGAATGCAGCATTTTCATTAGTGTTGTCTTGGAAGCTTATGTGGTTTTTCATAGCGCTCCTGCTCTCTCTTTATACAGTGTTTCCAAGAGATTTCTCTGCACTCTCCAATGACAGTTTCACTGTGTTTTTTCAGATTGGTGAGTTTTCCTTTAGGAAAGGTATAGCTTTGTTGTAGGATGCTCTTATTTAGTAAGTATTTCCCACACCACAAGAAACGTATTGATGATTTGGTACAAAGCGGGTAATTGAATTGCAGGCTTCTTGTTCTCTCAAACAGAGGTTCCACGTTACAGTCTGTAGGAAAATCATTCGTGTATCTTCCTTTGTCTCACAGTAACACAGTCATGAATGCAGCATTTTCATTAGTGTTGTCTTGGAAGCTTATGTGGTTTTTCATAGCGCTCCTGCTCTCTCTTTACACAGAGTTT